>CM076572.1:276092384-276340772 GCA_034641835.2 Pinus albicaulis
TCGAAGGTGGTCAATTAGAAGTTAACTCAATCGGAGGTGACTCAATCGGGGTTATCTCAATCACATCGGAGGTTTGTAATCAGGGAAGGGTCAATCGGAGGTGGTTTAATCGCATCAGAGTTTTACGGTGAAAGGGAATTTTACAATGTGATTATGCAATAGGATCAGGGGAAAAGGAATTACAATGAAAAACTTTTAAAATTATATGAAAAGGTAAATTTACATAGTCTAAGGGACAAATGGGAAAAGGGGTAAGATTAGACTTTTGTGGACTTTTGTTCACTTAGGCATATTTTCCAATCCAGAAGTCATTTTTGGGAGTATAATATACCATTGGAGAGCTCTTTCCGGGGTCCTTCTGATGAACATACTTAGAACATGATCTTACATTGAAAATATTGTGGAAAACACCTCTGAAAGGTAGGGAGGTGGCTTTGTGGAGATAGCAGCTTCTGAAGTTCAACTTATTACATATAAAGACATAAAATTACATAAGAGATGATAATAAAAGAAAAGTACCATGTTTTCACCTCAAAACATGTTTTGAGGTGACAATTACATCAAGCTCAATAGAAAAACTCTTTGATTTTTCCAGATACTGTGCCTTTGAGTTTATTTTTCCTCCTCATGACCTTGTTGATACTTATTGACACTTGACTCATTAATTTGACCATGATGAGACCCTAGAACCTAATGAGACCAACCCTATGACCTACTAACATGACTTACAGAGTGAAAGTGACTCAAAAGTGAAGACCATAGAGAGGGGAATCAACAAATTTCACATCAGGGAAAAATGATGAAAGACCACTACCATCAATGAATCCATGACCTAATGGAATGGTGAAGATTTATAGTATGGGACTCCTAATATGCAAATGCAAAAGAGTAAGTTTGATCACTGATGGCAGTATGACAAGACTGACACTAACATTAGCTCCAATGGGGATGGTAGCTCCTAGGAGGTGCCAAGAACACCGTAGACCAAGTATCCTTGTCCATTGGGCAAATATGGTCAAAATACTGGAAACTGACACAACGCAGACTGACTCTGATTATGACTGAAAACTTAAACTAAAACTAGCAAAATTTACACATACCATTCAAGTTTTATAGCCTTCACCTCGAGCCCCAAACTTCAATGACTGTGTACTTGAAATCTGACCAACAATGACATGGTATATACAATGATTATGACATATTTTTTTATTCATTATCTTCAACAGTGATAGTGCTTCAAAAGCCTACCATTCACTGGTCCTCAGGGGAAATCTTGGCTGTCCATCTCTGAGAGCAAGAAAGAATTTTGTCCCCTATATGCTGAAATTTTATATGGTCCTTTCCATAATTTGTCAAACTTACCATGCTTCCCTTTTTCCTCGTTTTGTGCATCCCATATCAACACCACATCGTCCAACTGAAACTTTTCTGCTTTGGTCTTACAGTCATATATTTTCTTTATCTTCTCTTGCAACTGAATAGAATTCTGAGAAGCTTCCTCTCGTGTCTGCTGAAGGTGGATCATTTGATTGATCCTTCACTGATTATCATCTTCTTCACTGCCAGCCTCTTGCAATAATCTCATGACCAGAAATGTGAGTGATGTAGGAAAAACAGCGTCAGCACCATAAACCAATTCAAACAGTGACATACCTATGTATTTCTTATTGCTGACTCTATCTCCCCATAATGCGTTGATGAGATTTCGATGCCAATTCCTCTTATTTGCTTCCAGCATTTTCTTGATTATGTTTGTTAGAGATTTATTCGATGATTCTGCCAGGCTGTTGTCTTGTGGGTAGTATGTTGTCAAATGGCCCAAAATAATATTGTATCTATCACATAATTATACCATCTTCTTAGATCTAAACGCTGCTACATTATTTGTTATGATTTTTTGAGGGCAACCAAAACGAGACAAGATATTTGATTCTAAAAATTGAATGATTACCGTATCAGTGGCCTTCCTTGCTGGAATGGCCTCGATCCATTTGGTGAAGTAATTGGTACCTGTCAAGATCCATATATGTTGTGCCGATGATGCGGAATGGATTTCTCCTATGAAATCAAGTCCCCACTACTGAAAGGGAGCATTTAATGAAACTAGTTTTAAAGGAAGAGGAAGCAGTTTCCTTTTTCCTTGGAAAACTTGACATTCATGGCAGCTCATCACTGTTTTATACAGATCTGAAAATAAAGTGTGCCAATAATATCCCGCTCTCAACACTTTGTTATCTGTTGTTTTCCAAAAAAAATGACCACCATAATCACCTTTGTGAAAGTCACGCATTACCTGCTAAGCCTTATCTTCAACCAAAAAATTAAGCAGAATACCTCCTGGATCTTTCCAATAAAGGGCACTGTTTAAAATAAAGAATTTAGCAGACTTAAGTTTCAGTGATCTACCTTTTCTTCTAGACATCCGGGGAGGTGGTGAAAGATGCTGAAGAACATAAACTATATCTAAATACCATGGTGATTTCAGAAATATTTCTGAAACTGGAACAAGCAAACCATCATCCTCATCCTCCGACATTGCTGCTATGAGATTTATATCCAGGGCACGCATGTTTGATTGTGCCATTATTTTTTCCAAGCCTTTTCCTTTGATCAACTTTGTGGATTTAATCTCCAAATCGTATTCCAACATTGCTGCTATCCTCTTACCTCTTCTTCCCTCTGGATCAGTTTTCATCAACACATCCTTTACTGCTGCATTAGGAACATATGCTATAGTATGTGAATGCAGAATGTATACTCTAAAATCCTTCAATGCTTTAATAAGGGCCAATTCTTGTTTCTCAATGATATTTTACCGCAACGCAACATCTCAAATGGTCCTACTGAAAAAGGAAATGGGTTGCTCAATCTGATCTCTCTTTTGCATCAATACCACAGCCATAGTATGCTCTAATGCAAATGAAAATATAATGAAATCTTGAGTGTAATCAGGACTAATCAAGATTGGGGCATTGGACAGAGCAAACTTTACCAGATTAAATGACTTGATAGCCTCCTCACTCCATTTGACAGTGCTATACTTTTTCAACATATTAGTCATTTCTCTTAAATGTTCAACCAAATTGGGTATAAATCTGCACAAGAAGTTCATATTACCATTGAAGGCTTGAATATCCTTTTTGTTACATGGGAGGTCTATGTGCTGAATTTCCTCCACTCTTGAAGGATCAATGCGGATACTGTCTTTAGAGATGGTACGCCCCAACATCTTTCCTTCATCCATAACAAAGAGGCTTTTCTTTGGATTGAGAGAAATCCCAAAATTTCTACATCGCTGAAAAACAACCCTATAATGGTGCAAATTATCATCATCAGAACCAGAAAATACTGCCAGATCATCCAAATACACAACCAGAAAAACATATTTTTCATTGGCAAAAGCAATGTCCATTGTTCACTGGAAAGTGGCTCCAACGTTCTTTAGTACAAATGGCATTTTGGCATACTGGAAAGTTACCTAGGATGTTGTGAAGGAAGTTTTGTCTTGTTCTTTTTCATGCACCAAGATCTGATTATAGCCTGAGTAGCCATCGAGTAGTGACATCCTTGATGCTCCAACTACTCTCTCTTTTTCACTTGATGGAAGCAGATTTGGGTTGATCCTTCTCAGCTTCTGTCTAAATGGTTTCTGATCCAGCTCGATGGGAATAATATGCTGAATTATATTTTGTCATACACCTTCAAATCTGAATAAACCCACGCAAACACATCAGAAAATTCAGAAAGTAATTTAACATATTGTTCCTTTACCTCAGGGGACAATTCTTTTGATAACTTCACAAGCTTAGGCTTGTTAGCTGTTCCAAGATTAACATCTTCAACTCCTTTATCAGTAGGCACCAAGCTTGATTTCTTTGCAACATCATCTTGATCAAAAAGCTCCTCTAAAGGTATGAGACCTCTAGGAATTACATTGTATTTCAACTGTAATATGTCCATTTGATTTGCTTCGATTTGTTGATTATCGACTTCATAATCACCCTCTATGGGAGTATCCTTGAATTTTCCTTCACTCTGCAAAAAAGCATTGATTTCATTATCATCCCAAAACACCTGCCAATACCTTAAATTATATAGAACAATAGGCCGATGTTTGACATAAATTTTAAACTTGTTGCTGGAGTTCATTGGAATCTTCAAATTACTTGCAGTAGTGGCAAGAGAATCTGCAATAAGATTCTGCATTCGAGGTACTGCTGTCAAAGTGTACTCATAAAATGTCCTCAATATGTCTAGGACAACATTTATATAGGCTCCCAATCGTAGATGCTTTTCTTGATACTCTCCTTTTACCTGTTTGATTATCAACTCCGAATATCCATAGACAGAAATCCTCCTTGCCTCTAGCTTCTTCAAAATTTTCAATCCTGCAATCAAACCTTCATACTCTGCTTCATTGTTAGAGTAGTCAAAATCCAACTTGTAAGCACACACTCTAACATCAATAGGAACTTTTTTAGGCTGGAAAACAGGGCTTTGAATCCTTATTCCTAAACCAGCACCGTCCTTACCAATAGCTCCATCAAAGTCCATGCTCCAAAGGCCTTCTTCTTCTTCTTCTAGATGCTGAAATTTTGCTTCTTTCTCTGTTTTATCTTGACTAATTTTTTCATTTTCCTGTTGTTCATTGTCCTTTAGATGCTGGCAGGAAGGAGGCTCATAAATGCTTGCTACTTTATCTTTTTCCTATCTAAGGACTTCCCGAAATTTTTCTGAAATCTCAGGTATCTCATCTACTTCTACCAAATTAACATTTTCATCTTTCAAACCAACATCTAAATATAATACAAATGACTCTAGATTTGTGTGGAATGCATTAATGGGATGATTGACTGGCTTCTCTTTTCTAGTGATCATGTATTTCATTTTCTTCTCTGTATATAGTTTTCTCAACTGACCAAACACATGAATGGTGGCATAAGAGAAATCAAGCTGAATGGTTCCTTTCAGTTTTGCACCCCATGACCTAGACAAAAGCATTCCAAAACGTGGTGAAACATCGGAAACAACCACATCCATCAAAACATTCTTGGTTGGGATTTTATCTAAAGATACTACCAAGTATTTGATAAGACCAATACAATGGAACCTACCGGAGTTAAAGGAATACAAATCATGGTATTTTCGGGTAATTTCAAGACCCAATTTCTCCATAATGGCTTTTGGCATCAAGTTGTATGGGGCTCCGGAGTCCAACATAGCATTATGTAAAATGAACTCATGCAATCTAAGACTCAAGTAGAAGGGAGGAACTTCACTTTCTTCTGACTGACCTTCTATAGCTGGACCAAAAATGAGTTCAGGATAATCATCTTCAACATTTACCATATCTGATATAGAGTCTATTTGAAAAATTATAGACACCTGATGTTTATGAGTGCTATTTTTCACCAACTCAGTCAAGGGCATGGACACCTTCAGCTTAGAAAATTCATTTTCCAAATTAAAAGAAGGAAATTTTTATGCATCTTTGATGGGAGGATATTTCTTCTCTGCTTGCTCCTTTGTTGCGCTAAGCTGGTTCTTTTCATTTGCAATGTTAATCGCTGAGGATGCCTTGCTGGGAGAAGGATCAGCATGCTCCTTCCCTTAACTTTGGGTGTTTGAGGACTATTTTTTCGATTGCATCTCTTTTCTCTTCTGAATGGGATTGATTGGCACATATCTGCTCCTCAAAGAATACTACTTCTGTTGTGCTGACAAAGCATTCATGTATCCTCTGTGATAACCATCGGAATCTTCCTCTAACACTACGTCATTGGCCAAAATGAAATCATCATCTCTTCGAATGTCTGTAATCGTTGTATATTCTTCATCTTTTATGAGAAAGATGGGTGCACCATCGACAGTGAAGAAATGATTGGTTTCAACCACTGGATCATCATCATACTCTGTTTCCATTCCCTGAACATAATTTTGCTGCAAAGGAGTTCTGATATGCTATTTTGGTGTTGCTTGGTCCTACGTTTTCTGTTCTGTTTGTTTAATTTAGAATTGTGGCTGTCGATGTCCTCTAAAATTTGGATTCCTAATTTGTGCTTCATGTCTATCTGATATCGTTAGTCGATCGACCATCTTTTCCACTATTCGGATCAAAGTATCCATCTTACTTTCTGAAGGAGATGCTTCCTCTTTCACAGTTACTCTCTTTTCGGCTTTTGGCCGAGCTCTTCTGGCTAGAAAATTGGCTTCTACACTCACAACTATCTTCTGCATGTCTTCAAGTGTGGTAGGATCTCGTTCTCGTAGCTGATATGCCATATCAGCATTGAAACCATCTGGAAACTTGAGCAAAGCTAATCCCATAGGGGGTTTTAGGTTAGCCAGAATAGCATTATATACAGTGTTAGTCATCAATATTTTTCACCTGTTGATGATGAATAGTTTTTAAAGCCAAGTTTTCTAGTAGCTGATCTCCAATTTGTCAAAATTTTCAGCTATAAAAAACCCCTAAACATTTTTCCCTCCTACCTTTTCAATCAACCTATGATGAGAAAAAACCTAATTGTCAAGCCCTATCTAGTCTCAGTCATACAAACTTGTCCATCAACTGTCATAAGCTAAATTCATCTACTGTCATTCACCCTCATCCCTAGCTCATTCATTAACCAACTGATTAATAAGAAGTTCATCTACCCTAGCTCTGGTCATATCTGATCTTGAGATCTGATCATACCAAAGAAAATACACTAAATCTGTCAAAAATATCCCCTAATTTAGGTAGTGGCGCTTTAGGAAATCCTCCCTTGGAAAACTATCCTAAGCCAAAGGAACCTCTGTCTAATACCAACCAGTCATAGATGGCCCTCCTATTCTGCAAACAAAGCTTGATACACCTTTAGGTTGCACCAATAAAAATTCTTGATGTCTCAGTAGTGCATATGCCAAAAGAAAAACTGATATTAGGTGGATTTACAGTGTTTCAGTGTCTTTTTCAAAAGTAGAGATGTTCAGGTATTCTAGAAAACATTGTCAAGCAAGACATGAGAATACAACTGCTTCTCATATTGTTTTGAGCCTGGGATAAGAGTACTGGACAGAGAGGTAATTCAATGAGCTTCTGCAAACACAGTAAAAAAGGTTAGTGACTAATGACTAGCAAGTAATACTCTATAGATACAAGTCATGTTGCTCCTGATTTCTAAAGATGCATGAGGGTATTTTAACAACAAGATACACATCTCAGAGCATGCCCCTCATGGAATATTGTCGATTTTTCACTTTTTATTACTTATTTTGATATACCAAGAAGATATATGCATTAAAAGTAAAGATGACACAATTTGAAAAAAGATGAAATAGCATGACTGTGTAAAACCTCCTCCAAACATGAGCAGATGGTTGGGTGACTTGTTGCAAACCTCCTCCAAACATGAGTAGACGGTTTGGAATAGTATGTTGGCCTCCTTCATTTAATAAGCAGAGGGTCGGGAACAGGGGTTTAGCCTCATTCAAAAAGCACAAGGCTAACAATGCTCCAAATGGACTTAAAAATCTGTTACCCCATTTTCTCCAATGGATGAAACCACTGATACAGCAGGTGTATTTCAAGGGGTGCTTACATGGTTTCACTATTTGAAAGATAGAATTGAAGTGCAGTGAGAAATAATTAGATGATTATGAGTGGAAAAATGTTGTTAAGCAGATGGCCAAGAAGTGATATTATGGTATTCAAAGTAGCTTTGTTTTTCTTCTATCAAAGATCTCCTTCAAAGGCTGTATGAAGCTAAAGTGAACAAAACATGGACAAGCTCATCAATGTGAGGAAAGGGTATGAGAAAATGTATAAAATTCAAGACAATATTCAAATAATCAAGCCATATCACTATCACAGACAAAGACCTCTTTATGTACATATGAACAAACCTTGTTGTTGTATGTATTTGTATTAAGAGTTTCCAAAGGATTTTTTGCTTGACAAACAGATATGAATCAAACCATGGGTGAATGAAAATAAGGTTCTTCATCCACAATCAAAGAGAAATATCATGGAAAATGATGCATCAAAAATCTTGGATATGACTCTTAAGTAGTGCTCCTTTAAAGGTCAGAAATAGACAAACAGTGACAAAGTTTCTTCCTTAATGAGAAACAGTGAAAAAATATTTTGGCTTTTAAGAAGTTTCTTTACTTCAAAAAAAGGGGTCATGTTTTTGGTATCTTAAAAAAGGTTGGCCACTACATCATTGTTATAATTCTTGTTTCGTATAAGGCCTCATGATATTTAAAAAAGTGATGAAATGATAAAGAATAGTATGTTGTGTTGTTATATGACAAAACCTTTTCGAAGGGCATTCAAACACTTATGAAATAAATAAAAATGTTTTTAAGTTCATTTAAAGGTGGAGAGACCATTGAAAAAGCCCCCTGTGCAAATTCAAACACAAAGAAACGCTCCCCTAGCTGCCCACTGGAGAAACCAGGGTTTCAGGCAAACATTTCAAGTTTTTCAAAGCTCGGACCTGCGCGGTGCGCCTGTAGAAGTGCACGGCACGCCTGTGAGCGCATATACACAGGTTTTCAATGGTTGCGTGGCACGCCTATGTGCCCGTTCATTCATTGCCCGAAAGCTGACCCGATAGTCTATTGCGTGGCGCCCTCCGATCTAAACGCGTCGCTCCTCCATGTGCCTTCCAAAAAAGCTCTAAAAGCTCCTCCAACAATCGACCAAGGCCCTGTTGACGGGAAAAATTGTCCGGCCAACAGTAGGGGATCTCCCCGGTAGAAAGTCCCAATTAGACCTTGAACCGTTTGGAGCAGGGATCCCGTCCGGGGTGTGGGTCCGGCTACCACTTAAGATGACTTCCCTTCGGTCTCAAAAGAACCTGTTTGAACCTGCTGACATACACTTATTCACATGATACATAATACAAGATTAATGTGTTAAACACGAATCAAACACTACGCGTAGCAAGATTATAGATAAAGCACGTACACCTCAAGAGATGTCATTAGCAACACATCTTTTGTGGGGTAATGCTTGTAAGGTAGTCTGATCACAAAAGAAATAGTTCCTTATGATAAGATACTGCTTTACTTCCTGAAAGATGAAACGAAATGCTAACAAAATAGTTCATTAACATTCATTAATAGAACAGATGATAAAATGAACATCATTGATACAACACAGATAGCCATGACGCATAAATGATGACATGAAGAGTGCAGCTTCATTAATCATAGGATGTTCTGAAACTGTACAAGGAATACACACAGTGTTTACACAGCAAAACACATCATAACCATAGGGTGTTTTAACAAGATTCTATATTCATATGCTCCAGTGTCAGATCTTTCAATACAATGCCTGTAGCTCCTGAGTTTCCAAAAAAGAAAAGCCCTTTTACAATGTCCCGTAGGAGTATTTATAATGCTAAAATTGTCCGTTGGGTTTCCTTGACTGTTCGCCTTCTTGACCTTTGGGTTACCTTGCGACCCACTCCTTCTGCGACCTGGGCAGGTGATGCGACCTGCGACCTAGGTAGGAGATGCGACCTGCGACCTGTCCTGTTGGTGCGACTTGCGACCTGGCTCTACTTGCTGCTCAGGACTTGCTGCTGCCGGGACGCGAAATGTTAATGTCAGGGATGTCAACCTGTTGCTCTTTGAGGAAATCCTGCCATGCCCGGTGTTCTGCCACTATGGGGGACACCAGAGGTACCTCCTCCTTCAACCTATGCACACATTCCAAAGCGTTTGGTACTAAGGTCTCCCTTTTCTGTCCGATCTGATTTGAAAGCGATGCAAGCTTGGTATAAATCCACGCTGGAGTGGCGATGAATTGACTAAGATGCTCTTGAGATGCCGAGGGCTCTGGATCAGCTGTGGCTTGCTTGATGGGTTGCAAAAACGATTGGATGTCCTGGTCTACTTGTTCCCAGGTTTTCTCTTCTTCTAATGCTCCAAGCGATGGAATGTGATGCAACGTATGCATTGAGTCGATACCACTAATCAGGTGGTTGTACAAGGACATTACTTTGTCTAGGTCTTTAGACAATTTGTCTCCAGATTGCACCGCCATGCGGAGTTGAACCTTTGCATCCTGCGTGTGAATCCAGTCCCTCTTAGGCAAATTTTCAAGTGCCTGAGGGTACTGTATGGTCCAACCCATCATCCTGTCTAAGGCTTGCGAAGCCTCTCTGAGCTGCTCATGTCTTTGCCTGGTTTCCGCTCGTGCCCTTGCCAATGGGGCGACTGTTTGTTTGATGGTGAACATTTCACCATATACCTGCCTCATAGTCACTTCCAACACCTCACACTCCTTGAACATGGCCAGCGAGACTTCATTTACTGACAGAGCCTGGTTTCGAAGTTGCTGGACTTCTGCTTGCAGTTCTGCTTTCTCTTGCTCTGCTATCTTCTCACGTTTCTCAGTTGCGTGCAGTCTATTTTGTAGAGATACTATTTCTCTACTCATTCGGGTGACATTCTCTTCCGTAGCCGTGGCAAAAGCAGTACCTGCTGATGCTATCATTACCGGATTAGTCCTGGTATCCAAAACTATATCCTTGCCTGTTGATACTGCGGATGAGGTAGAGGGAATTTGTGCCAACGACCTCCTCTTCTCTTGACAGATTTTGAACGAAAAATGATCAAATGTGAGTCTGGTCAGGTCAAACACATCTTCCTCCTGTCTTTGGGGCGATCTAACATCAGAGAGTTTTGTACGGCCCAGAGGTATGTCGAGAGGAGTTACCTCAAGATCGTCCAGCATGTCATCCTCCCTTTCCTCTGTGTTCTTTTCTTCTTCTTCCTTTCGCCGGCGTTCAGCTTTTGCCACGGCTTCTATTTCGGCCTTCTTCTTCTGTTCAGCTGCAGCAGCCTGTTCGGCTTTCTTTTGTCGTTCAGCCTCTGCTTTGTCTAGCTCTGCTTTAAGTGCCCGTTCTGCTGCGGCCTGTGCCTCCTTGCCCTCTTTTTCTTTTCTGGCCTCTTTGGCCTGCTTCTTCTTTTGTGCTACTATTGCACTCTTTTGGCACATTTCCTCATCCTCTTTTAGCTTCTTCTCCCTTTCTTGCTGGGCCTTTGCCTCTTCTTCCTTTTGTTTGATGGATGGAATTGGCCCTGTGTTGGTTCGAGATTTCTTGAGTACAGATGAAGAGGCACCTCCTAACTGACGACTTCTGTCCTCTAAGCTTTGATCATATGGGTCTTCCTGGACCACGTCAATTCCCGGAGCAAGTTGTCTTTCAGCATTATACCAATTTCTTCTCTCATCTTCCGCCGGGCGCTCAAGATGCTGATAAGTCCACTTGAAATTGGCTCTTCGGCAATGTTCAGGAACTATTTTCTCTGGATCATATGTTCGGTGTTCAAGCGCCCCGAGCTGATAACTTCTCATTGCTTCTGCTTCTGCTGTTACTTCCCTGAAGTCTTTAACTGTGAATGCACCAATGGTGAGGGGTAGCGTGGGCCACGGCTTCTTTTTGCCTTTAGACAGGATGCTGGAGAATCCGTGTGACATTTGAAAGCATACCTCCTGAATAAGCATTTTGTCTGTCACGAAGCGAGGCATAGCATGTGGCGCCTTGTAAGTTTCAAAGACTCGGATGAAGGTGTATCCAGGGAAAGGGAACCAGTGTGCCACTTTAACTAGAGTCTCCTTGGCCCGCCACGACATGCAAGGGGCGTCTTGGCCAAATAAATGTCTGTACAGAGAGGGAATAAATATTTGGGAAATCTGATCTATATCCTGCTTGTATTTGGACTCCCAAAATACCTTGAGTTGCAGATGAATTGCGCGCGTGTTCTCGGAGTCCCAGTTGTGCTCCCATCCATCAAAATCTACTCGGGCGCAAACCGCGTCTAGTAGGTACGAGGCCATGTAAAATTCGGCAGGCATTCCTTCTTCCGGGGCCAATGCCGAGTTCAAGTTGGTCTGCATCGACGTCATCAGTATGCCGGCCCAGTTGAAATGGGTGCCATATGTTGTCACATACTCCATGATAATATCCTTCTTCGCGCGAAGGTGGGCGATGCAGGCGCCGTAAATGCGCGAGGAGCATGGCCGCAGCCAACTTGTAAACCTTCTTCGAGGAGAAATGTATCACTACTCTTCGGTCTTTCTTGACCTTGAACTTCTAAGGCTCCTCCCACCATTGTGCGATAGTATCCCAACTGTTGGAGCCGGCGCTGAACGCTTGACCATTACGGGAGAGAAATGCTCGTTTGGGCGGGGCAGGTGAGTAATAAACTATGTGTGCATCCGAGCCTACGGTGTAGCGAAAGCTACCTTGGTGATCCACGATCCACAAACTTCTCGGGGTACGTCTTTTGTATGATCCCGTTACCTTGATCTGCGAACATGGGGCATATGGTGGATAGCGCCCACCGCGGTCTTGGTTGGACCTCTTTACGCATCGAAGTGCACTTCCCGGTCTAGGAGATCTTCACGGAAATTCTTCTTGGTGTGGCGATCCAAAATCAAATTTGGTACCATCTCTGTCTTTGTCGTCCTTTGCATTGACATAGTGTATCTCGGTATATGTTGGGGGGTGGGGACACCACTTCCGACTCATCGATCTCTTCCACTACTTTCTTGTCCAGGGTTTGGGTCCCAACGGGGTGCCATGTCACTAGAATCCGATAACACGGGTATGCACCTGTAATATTCTTACAATTTTACGCAAATTCATAAAGGGTCCACGATAAACGACATGGTGATGGCTTGATTACAATTTGGTGATATAAATTTTCTTTTAGCTCGCCGACAACGGGCTATTGGGTATTGGGTCGCGGATGCAACAGTCGGGGGCGCGACCTTCTCGCGACCGAGTCGCTAGGTCGCAGATCTCCGGAAAATTGGAAAATGCGACCTAGCGACCTCGCGACTAGGTCGCTGGGTCGCAGGGTCGCAAATCCCAAAAAATGGAGAGAATGCGACTTTGCGACCTCGCGACTAGGTCGCTGGGTCGCAGGTCGCAAACTAGCTTGCCGGGGGTTTTCGCGCGCGCGGCCTTGAAACTCTTTTTCTCCCTTCTCTTGGGAATTTACAGAATGTGTCTTGCCAAGGGGGTACGTGGCATGATTTCGAAAACGGGGATAGTTATGAAGGTGAATCGAAAAATCGGAAAGGTTTGGACAATTATGCATACAACGGTTTCATAAAACCCTCGAAAAACATAAGCTCGGTCGAACAATTTAAGGGCCCAGGGGAGATGGGTTTTGGTAAGAAAATCACCAAAACGGAAACGACGGGGAAGAATTGGCAACTTGCCGGGCTTAGCCTTGATTCGAAAGTACATCGGGCGTTTTCTTACAAATCGGCCCGAATGTGTAAAATGCGACACCAAACCTCCCTTTTATAGAAAGTCGCACGTGTGAGCAATAAATGCGGAGTTCTTTGGGTCGCGAGTTGATTATTTTCGGAGTTTGCGACCTTGCGACCTTGCGACACGGCGACACAGGGTCGGCTGGGTATAGTGTGATCGCGGTACACTGTGGTACAAATTGCGACCTTGCGACACAGCGACTGGGGGGTCGGCCGGGTCGCGGCGCTGGGTCGCGTTTCTGTTAATTTTGGGGATTTGCAACCTGGCGACCTGGCGACCTGAGGTCGCAAGGTCGCTAGGTCGCGGTTTTCCTAAACTGTTTAATTTTGCGACTTGGCGACTTGGCGACTTAGCAATTTTTCTTTAGTTTTATGGGGCTCCAAAAATTTGAAATGGTGATCTTTTTTGGAGGGTGTTGTAGGGGCTACAAGAAATGGCGATTCACTGGACGAACTCAGAATCTCTGCTGATGGTTAGTCTTGTCGGGGGGAGGGAGGGGCCTATGCTGACTGTTTTCTTTTACCTTGTGGTCGACATCTCCTAACTTTAGGCACCTAGCTGGGTTGCTCAATCTGCTGGTCTGCTTGGGAGCCATTCAACCAAACTTATTTCTTCAGGACTCCGGACTGGAAGGGTCGGAGAACTCCATGCAGCCACAGGGTCTGGTACGATTATTTTGTCCTCATCGTGTTGCTCCGCTGCCAGCAAACCTCTCGGTCCTGGCAGAGTCATTGCCTAGGAATCGTGAACGTTGCTCCGCTGCCAGCGAGCCTGGTCAGTACCCCGGCGGAGTCGTTACATCGCCTCTCTGCGCAGGAAGCCTTTCTCAATCCTTTACCCTTTATTAGTGTGCTATTGCACTTATTTTGAATGTGCCTAGGCACTTATTTAGATGTGCTCATGGCACTTATTTGAAATGGCAATTTAGCCTGGGCGGATGAGGGATCCTGACTTATTTTGCTTGTAGAGAGGTTGTTCCTGGTCTGGTATGAGGACTTTGGTTTTTCCCAGATACCCTGTCGTAGCATAGAGTACCTCTTTTCCCTCCTGGTCCGGTTTCCATTTACACTGCATTTTCTTTTGTGGACACCCTCTCAGACTGGCGAGGTAAGCTTTCCTGCTTGATGATTCGAGCTCGGTGATGTGCTACCCTTAGGTGCGGAGAACAAGTAAGCTTTTGCCGCCTTTGAGTTTATCGGGAAAGGCTTTCCATCAGCGTAGAACCTGCTGCAGTATGCCAATATGCGTGGCTCTAACAAATCCTTCCTTAGGCTGTTATTTCATTTTATTTTATTATTATTATTATTATTATTATTATTTTTTTTTTTTTTTTAAAACAAAGAAGATACAAGGAACTATGGTACAAAACCAGACAGCCCTCGAAGGGCTGCTAAGTGAAATAGTGTTTGAGGTCATGCCCGTTTACCGGGAGGACCTCGACTCGTCCATCAAGGGTTTGCAATCTGAATGTGTGTGATCCTATCTTTTCATTAATTTGGAACGGGCTTGTCCAAAGCGCTTGGAACTTGGCATGCTTCCCCTTTTCCTCATGGGCTTTATCCCACTTAAGGACCAGGTCTCCTACTTCAAAAATTTTATTTCCCGCGGACTTTTTATCAAACCATCTTTTGATTCAGCTCTGATGGATGGTAAACTTTTCCTGGGTCTTTTGCCTTTCTTCCTCCAATTTCAGCAAGGTGTCGATTCGGTTTTGCAAGGTGGGACACGGGGTACCATGACATTCTTGGGACAGTTGGAGAGCCGGGAGAGATAGATGAGAAGGTAGAACAGCTTCTTTTCCATACAAGAGGAAAAATGGGGAGGTGCCTAAAGAGGACTTGGGAGTAATACGGTCAGCCCACAGTGCATTGTGAAGGGCATTGTGCCAGTTGCGCTGATGGGATAGCAGAGTCTTCTTAATAATACGGATAAGGTTCTTGTTAGTGGACTCAGCTAATCCATTTCCCTGGGGATAGTAGTTTGCAGAATGTTTCAGAATGATACCATTTTCCAGCGCAAAATCATATAATTTAAAAGATGAGAAATAAGTCGCATTATCAAAAACTAAAGAAGTCGGAACGCCAAACCTGGTCATGATGGAATGCGTGAGGAATTCTATTACCTCTTGATCGTTGATTCGGCATAACGGTGTTGCCTCGACCCACCTGGTGAAGTAATCAGTGGCCATAAGGATATACCAATGTTGTTTAGAAGAGTGAGGTGTGATTTCCCCAATTACATCCAAACCCCATTGTTGGAAAGGTTCCTCTACTGCTACTGAGAGTAGTGGTGCGGCTGGCCGTGCTTTTCGGTTGGTGAACTTCTGGCACTGAATGCATTTCCGAACATATGCATGCGTGTCTCTGAAAAGAGTAGGCCAATAGTATCCTACACGCATTATCTTATCGGCAGTGGTATCTCCGAAAAAATGACCTCCAGCTGGTCCGTCATGCAACTCGGTTAAGATTTTCTGTGCTTCGTCAGTTTCCAAGCAGCGTAACAGGACCCCATCGTGGTGTTTCTTGAACAACTTACCTTGGATCAGTTGGTGAGATGCGGCTTTTAGTCTTATTGCGCGTTTCTGTCAGGCAGTAAGAGCAGGGTCCATCGTGCCTTGGGCCAAATATCTTGAAATGTCGAAATACCAAGAAGGGCTATTTTGCTGAGGCACATGGTCACTCTGATACATGTCGATCTCTTGTTCCCAACATTCTTCTTCAATCTCACGAGCACTTGCAGCCTCTGCGGCCATTTGACATAAGCCCTGTCCTTTAACGGTATGTGCTGGTTTGAACTCTAAATCGTATTCTTGTAAACATGCCATCCAATTGCCCCGCCTTTCGCCTAGCTCTTGATGTACGAAAAGTGAGCGGACTGCTGGGTGCGGTACAAAAACCGTGACGTGGTTTTTCAAGATGTAAGGCCTAAAATGTTTTACAGCCTTGTAGACCGCATAGGCTTGCTTGTCAATTTCTAGATAGTTTAACTCAGCTCCCTGTAGACCGATGCTCATAAAGGAAATGGGTCGTTCATCATTATTACCATATTTCTGCGTAAGGACAGCCGCGAGTGAGGAATCTGAAGCAAAAGTGTACAGGATGAAATCTTTGCCAAAATCTGGACTTTGTAGGGAAGGAGCTTCAGCTATTGCCTGTTTGATTTTGTCAAAGGCCTCCCTTTCCGGAAGGTTCCATTGGAACGTAGCATTCTTTTTTATCATTCCCTGTAATGGCTTGACTATCTGTGCGAAATCTGATATAAATTTTCGTACGAAATTGATCTTCCCCAAAAAAGATTGCATCGTTTTTTTACTCCTAGGAGGAGGAATTTGAGCAATTGCTTTTACCCGTTCTGGGTCGACGATAACACCTTGTTTAGTTATGATATGACCTAGCAAATTTCCTTCTGCCACGGCGAAAATGCTCTTCTTCGGGTTAAGTGAAATTCCATATTTTCTACATCTTTCAAAAATTTGCCTAAGGTGGCGTATATGGTCGCCCCGGTGTTTTGAAAACACGGTGACGTAATCCAAGTAGACCACCACGCTTTGGCCTATCAGCCCTTTGAAGGCTATATCCATGGCCCTTTGGAAGGTTGCCCCTGCATTGATTAATCCAAAAGGCATACGCCTGAATGCGAACGTTCCCCACTTGGTTCGAAAAGTGGTCTTCAATCTATCCGGTTCAGCTACCAGCACTTGGTTGTAGCCGGAGAAACCGTCTAATAGGGAGAACATTTCAGACCCGGATACGGCTTGTAATATCTGTTCCATGGGCGGCACTAGATAGTTGTCTTTGTTTGAGGCACGATTCAGATTGCGAAAATCTACGCACAAACGGATTTCGCCAGACTTCTTACGTACGGGTACCAAATTTGATACCCACGTAGAGTGACGGATTTTGAAAATAATTCGTGCATCTAAGAGTTTCTTGAGTTCTTTCAGAATCAATGGTTCCAGCGTAGGATGTACCTTTCTCAGCTTTTGCTGGAACGGCTTTGCGCCTTCCTTCATGGGTATAACATGCTGGATGATTCGAGTATCATACGTACGTAAGTCATCATATGTCCAAGCAAATACGTCCCGATACTTGCGAAAAAGTTGAGTGAACGCCTGCGCCTCCTGGGTGGTGCAGTCTTTCCCAAGGTTGACGAACTTAGGATTATCTTCGGATCCCAAGTTCACTTGTCGATGGGCCAGAATGGAGCTTTGCACTTTGGGATTCGGGGGCCCACGAAAACGGCTCTGCAGATCGAAGAGTTTCTCAAGTGACACTACTCCTTTGGGCATGGGATTCCCTCTGTGTTTCTCAAACTCTTCCTGCACAGCTTGGTCGTGCTCATCTTCATCTATTGCGGCATCTTTGAATGTTTCTGAGTTACACATGAACTCTAGTACCTGTTGATCATCATCAAAGACGCGTAAGTTAGTTATGTTGTCTGGTACGGAGGGTGTATATATAATTTCAATAGAAAAACCGCCCCTCAAAGGGGTGAATCTAGCAGCAGCATTGGCCAGAGTATCTGCTACTGCATTGTGCATCCTAAGGACAGATTTAATTCCAAATGCATCAAAACCAGAAATCAATCGCCATACCTCTTGTTGATATGCCTTTAAATGCGGAGATAAACAGTGAATAGTGTTGCGTACCTGGCGGGTGATAATCTCAGAATCTCCAATGACCTGCAAACATTTTACCTTCAAGTCCAGTGCCTTTTTAAGTCTGAGGATTAATGCCTCGTACTCAGCAGAGTTGTTGGTGCACTGAAACTCTAGCCGGCATGAGATTAAGTATTTATTCTTGTGTGGGTCAAGCAATATGCAACCAGCACCAGTTCCGTCATGAGTCTTGGAACCGTCATAATACAAGGTCCATAGGTCACCTTCTGGTTCTTTCAAAGTAATAGGTTGCGGAGGGGTTTCTGTTGCTGGTGAGACAGGGGTGACTTGCTCTTCCGCGACTAATGTTAGTTCAGATTGGACCTCGGGGCCTATAGGAGACTGCGGGGGTTGGTAGCATCCAAATATTGCTTCCAGAAAGCACATGCCGAGCTCTTCTTGTGCAAAGCTGATGGGTTCATTAACGGCGTCCAGATCAGTGACGGTGTGTTTCATATAAGGTTCACATTCTACCCTGATTTGATTATTCCGCCCCTTGTAAGGAAGCCACAAGTGGGACCAGTCGGTGGTGAAGTAGCCTTGTAATTTTCTGGACCAATCTCTACTGAGCAATAGGCCATATGCTTCCGGGATATCGACAACCACAATGTCAATGCACTGATGGACCCTAGAGTCTGATGACAAGCGGATGATGACATTGTTCAATTCTCCTATGGCGGGTACTTGTGATCTATCGAGTTGTATGATTTTTGCATCAGTCTTTTCCGGGCGAATGTTAAGTTTCTTACAGACAGATAAAGGCATGACATTTGTAGAGGCACCGGAGTCGACTAGACAGTTGTGGACATTGAAGTTAAAAATCTCGAAGGACAAAAGGAAAGGAGGTGTGGATCCTCTAGAGTTTGTATTGATGGCGTTTACTATGGATTGTACATCTGGTCCGGCTTGCGCAGACGTGTTGCTCACAGTCTTCGTAGCTGAAGTATTTGCGAAAGCCTTAAGAATGAGCTCCTTTTGATTAGTAATGCGGGCCAACTCATAGAGAAATGTTTGCTCTTGTTTTCTTCATATCTTCAACAATGTTATAGCTGGGCTCTGGTTGAGGGCTAGGCTCGGCGGAAGTCTTAGAGGATTCTGTCGGAAGTTTGCTCTTTTGACTCACTCGGGTAGTGTTGTTGGGGAGTTTCTCCGTGGCAGATTGTTTTCTGTTTCCCGGGGGCAGGATTTTCCATAGAAAAGCCCTTTTCTTGTCTTTATAGGATTGCTCGGTAACAGGTCCTTTGCTTCTGAGGCTATAATTCCGCACGGGCTGATCTTTGGGAGCATCTGCCATTTAGATGTCAATGGGGGTAAGGTTCTCTCCACCTCGGATTATGTCAAAAGCAAGGATAGAAGACCCTGGTTCTTCGTTAGAGGGTGGATCCTCATCATGATCTGAAACATCATCCTCCGTCACATCTCCTGGAGTTTGGTCATCTAAAAGTTGATTAACTACTGTTGTCATGCTGCCAATCCATTGAGGGCACGTTTTTTCAGAGTGGGCAGCTTGGTGGAACGAGCAGAAGTTGTCTTTCCCGATCTCTTCCACATTGAGAGCAGCATTTGTGTTAGACGGAGGTCTGTTAGTGTTGGGATTACTTTTTTTGAAGAAAGGTTTGGGTGGTTTAGTGCTAGTTGTGGCTTCTGTGCCTTTTCTCCTTAGGTCAGTGACTTCGTTCGTTAAATGCTTGAGCGTTTTTGCCATGCTTTTAAAATCAAATGCATCCCTATCCCTATCAGTGGTTTTAGGAGTGGAGGACTGACCTCTTTTTGGGTTAGGCTTGTGATCATCTCTCCCTTCATGATCGATGGCTCCTATCGAAAGCATGTCTTTCTCTACGGCAAGAGCAGCCTCATAATTAGCCGTAAGGGTAGCGCGGGCTTCACGTTTGACGAAAACTGCAATGTCTCTAGGTAGGGCTTTGGTGTAGTAGTCAATGGTGATTGAGTCATCTAACGCTAGGTTTGGAGGAAATTTCTGTAGTATAGTAGCGAAGCGTTGGTTGAAGTCCTTCACCTTTTCCTTTTTATGACACTTGATGGTGCTCAATTCAGTGAGAAGCATGGAAGGAGTTTTATCTTCTGAAAACTTATGTAGGAACGTGCGACGGAATTGGTCCCATGAAGTGATAGAGGCACTGGGGAGAGAGCGGTACCATGTGGCTGCCTTGTTTTCGAGGGTATGGGGAAACAGTCGACAAGCGACATCATCGGACTGGACTCTCATGATCTGCAGAGACAAATAGAAGCTGCTGATATGATCTTCAGCTAGGGTGCCTTTTTCAGGGTCGAACTTTGGGAGATGTTTCTCCGGATGCCTAGGCAAATCTTGGAGCGGGCCCAGAAGATTTAAGGGGGATTGAGCCATCCAAGCTAGGGGTTGCACTCTCCTGGCCCGTTGATGCTGTCTAAACTCATGTTCAAATTCGTCTCCCGAACCTGAGACCGATGCTCCTGACTCGTGACGGGAGTTTTCGTCTTGGTGTCTCCCACGGTGCAGAAAATCTCTAAGATATCCCAAGTTGTGTACAGGGGGCCTCATTGGGTTTGGTTGAAAATTGCGAGCTTGGTTTCCTTGACCTCTGCCTCTATCCCCTCTACCTCCGGCCCCTCGACCTCTATTTCCTTCATCTTCATTTCTGCGAGCTCTATTCCTTTCTCCTTCATTTCTACGAGCCCTATTCCCCCCGTTTACATTTCCTCGGCCTCTGCCTCCCTCACCATCCCTGGGTGGGGGGTGTGCCTGGTTGTTGTTTTGTCGAGTCTGGTTAGGCTGGGAGTCGGGGAAAGGCTCGGTGTCAGCAAACTCTTCGCCCTCTTGGAGGATAGGATCATTTTCTTCAACGGCATTTGCGAGGTCTTCCAACATGAGATTTACGAGCTCGGGTATGGTACTCGCAATGGCACCGTTACGGGTAATATTCTCGGGCGGAGTTCTAGTATGGGCAAGGTATTCCATGATTGGAGTGTACCGTAAATTGTTGATAAGATCTCGGGCAGCTGGGCGCAAGGCTCTCAGCTGCTCCCTAGTGATTTCAAAATATCAAAGCTCCCTCCCTGGAATATCTTCTAGAGGAGGAGGGATAGTTTCATTGTTTATGACCTCCCCTTGGGGAGTTTGTGATGGGATGTTTGTTGTGTGCTGGGAGGCTGCCATTCGGCCCTCCTTCTAGCGCCAATTCTGTTGACGGGAAAATTTGTCCGGCCAACAGTAGGGGATCTCCCCGGTAAAAAGTACCAATTAGACCTTAAACCGTTTGGAATAGGGATCCCATCCGGGGTGTGGGTCCGGTTACCGCTTAAGGCGCCTTCCCTTCCGGTCTCAAAAGAACCTGATTGAATCTGCGGGCACACACTTATTCATAGGATACGAAATACATGATTGATGTCTTAAACATGTTCACAACACCATGTGTAGCAAGAGAATAAATAAAACATATACACCCGAAGAAATGCAGTTAACGGCACGTATTTGGGGTAATGCTTGCAAGGTATCTGACCACAGAAGAAACAATTCTCAATGGCGAGATCCTTGTTACTTTCCTGAAAGATAAAAGGAAATGCTAATAGACAAAGGTATTAACACTCATTTAGAAAGCAATAAAACAACTGAACATCATTCACACAAACACAGGTAAACATGAAGCATAAATGGTATTGCAGAAAATGCAGTTTCATTAATCACAAGATGTTCTGAAACTATTCAGAAAATACACACAGTGCTGTCACAGCAAAATACATCATCTGAAAAAGGGGATTTAGCAAGTACTCGTATTCATATGCCTAAGAATATGATCTTCCAATACAATATAATGTAGCTCCTGAGTTCTCCAAAAAGAAAATCCCTTTTACAAGCTCCCGTAGGAGTATTTATAATGCCAAAACTGTCCGTTGGGTTTCTTTGACTGTTCGCCTTCTTGACCGTTGGGTTACCTTGCGACCCACTCCTTCTGCGACCTAGGTAGGTGATGCGACCTGCGACCTAGGTAGGAGATGCGACCTGCGACCTGTCCTGTTGGTGCGACTTGCGACCTAGCTTTACTTGTTGCTCATGACTTGCTGCTACCGGGCTGAGGAGGTGGACGTGAAATATTAAGGTCAGGGACGTCAATCTGTTGCTCCTTGAGGAAATCCTGCCATGTCCGGTATTCTGCAGCTATGGGGGCAACCGGAGGTACCTCCTCTTTCAAACTATGCACACATTCCAAAGCGTTTGGTACTAAGGTCTCCCTTTTCTGTCCGATCTAATTTGAAAGCGATGCAAGCTTGGTATAAATCCGCGCTGGAGTGGCGATGAATTTACTAAGATGCTCTTGAGATGCCGAGGGCTCTGGATCAGCTGCGGCTTGCTTGATAGGTTGCAAAAACGATTGGATGTCCTGGTCTACTTGTTCCCAGGTTTTCTCTTCTTCTAATGCCCCAAGCGATGGAATGTGATGCAACGTATGCATTGAGTCGATACCACTAATCAAGTGGTTGTACGAGGACATTACTTTGTCCAGGTCTTTGGACAATTTGTCTCCAGATTGCATCGCCATGCGGAGTTGAACCTTTGCATCCTGCGTGTGAATCCAGTCCCTCTTAGGCAAATTTTCAGGTGCCTGAGGGTGCTGTATTATCCAACCCATCATCCGGTCCAAAGCCTGTGAAGCCTCTCTGAGCTGCTCTTGTCTTTGCCTGGTTTCCGTTCGTGCTCTTGCTAAAGGAGCGACTGTTTGTTTAATGGTGAACATTTCACCATATACCTGTCTCATAGTCACTTCCAACACCTCACACTCCTTGAAAATGGCAAGCGAGACTTCATTTACTGCTATAGCCTGGTTTCGAAGTTGCTGGACCTCTGCTTGCAATTCTGCTTTCTCTTGCTCTGCTATCTTCTCGCATTGCTCAGCTGCGTGCAGTCTGTTTTGTAGAGATACTATTTCTCTACTCATTCGGGTTACATTCTCTTCCGTAGCCGCAGCAAAAGCAGTACCTGCTGACGCTATCATTACAGGATTAGTCCTGGTGTCAAGGACTATATCTTTGCCTGTTGCCACTGTGGATGCGGCAGAAGGGCTTTGTGCTAGTGACCTCCTCTTCTCTTGCCGGATTTTGAATGAAAACTGATCAAATGTGAGCCTGGTCAAGTCAAACACATCTTCTTCCTGTACATGGGGCAATCTGACATCAGAGAGTTTTGTACGGCCCAGAGGTATATCGAGAGGAGTTACCTCAAGGTCGTCCAGCATGTCATCCTCCCTTTCCTCTGTGTTCTTTTCTTATTCTTCCTTCCGCCGGCATTCAGCTTCTGCTGCTGCTTCTATTTCGGCCCTCTTCTTCTGTTCAGCTGCAGCAGCCTATTCGGCTTTCTTTTGGCGTTCAGCCTCTGCTTTGTCCAGCTCTGCCTTAAGTGCCCGTTCTGCTGCAGCTTGTGCCTCCTTTTCTTCTTTTTCTTTCCTGGCCTCTTTGGCCTGCTTCTTCTTTTGTGTTGTTGTTGCACTCTTTTGGCGCGCTTCCTCATCCTCCTTTAGCTTTTTCTCCTTTTCTTGCTGGGCTCTTGCCTCTGCTTCCTTTTGTTTGATGGATGGAATAGGTCCTGTGTTGGTTCGAGACTTCTTTAGTAAAGATGAAGAGGAACCTCCTAACTGACGACTTCTGTCTTCTAAGCTCTGATCATCTGGGTCTTCCTGGACTATGTCAGTTCCCGGAGCAAGTTGTCTTTCAACATTATACCAGTTTCTTCTCTCATCTTCCGTCGGGCGCTCAAGATGCTGATAAGTCCACTTGAAATTGGCTCTCCGGCAGTGTTCAGGGACTATTTTCTCTGGGTCATATGTTCGGTGTTCAAGCGCCCCGAGCTGATAACTTCTCATTGCTTCTGCTTCTGCTGTCACTTCCCTGAAGTATTTAACTGTGAATGCACCAATGGTGAGGGGTAGCGTGGGCCACGGCTTCTTTTTGCCTTTAGACAGGATGCTGGAGAATCCGTGTGACATTTGAAAGCATACCTCCTGGATAAGCATTTTGTCTGTCACGAAGCGAGGCATAGCATGTGGCGCCTTGTAAGTTCCAAAGACTCGGATGAAGGTGTATCCAGGGAAAGGGAACCAGTGTGCCACTTTAACCAGAGTCTCCTTGGCCCGCCACGACATGCAAGGGGCGTCTTGGCCAAATAAATGTCTGTACAGAGCGGGAATAAATATTTGGGAAATCTGATCAATATCCTGTTTGCATTTGGACTCCCAAAATACCTTGAGTTGTAGATGAATTGCGTGCGTCTGCTCGGGGTCCCAGTTGTGCTCCCAGCCATCAAAATCTACTGGGGCGCAAACCGCGTCTAGTAGGTACGAGGCCATGTAAAATTCGGAAGGCATTCCTTCTTCCGGGGCCAATGTCGAGTTCAAGTTGGTCTGCATCGACGTCATCAGTATGCCGGCCCAGTTGAACCGGGTGCCATGTGTTGTCACATACTCCATGATAGTAGCCCAACTGCCGCTGAAGGTGGAGCAATCTGGGCGCTCGTAAAGTCTGCAGAGCATGGCGGCAACCAATTTGTAAACCTTTCTCAGGCTCGCCACTGGGTACTCTTGGTATTTTTTGACCTTGAACTTCTCGGGCTCCTCCTACCATTGTCTGATAGTATCAACTATTGGAACGGCGTGAGCAACAGCCCATTCCAGAGAGAAATGCTCGTTTGGGCGAGGCAATGAGTAATAAATGTGCGCATCTGAGCCTACCAGTGTAGCGAAAGCTCTGCCTTGGTGATCCCTGACCACAAACTTCTTGGGGTCTGTCTTTTGTATGATCCAGTCTATGATCTCTGGACATGGGAATATGGCTGGATGCGCCCCTACCAGATGTAGTTTGGACATCTTTACCGCCAAGTATACTTCCCGGTCTGGGAGATCTTCTGGAAATTCTTCTTCCGGTGTGGTGAACTCATGATAAATTTGGTACCATCTCATGCTGTCGTCTTTTGTAAAAGTACATAGTGTATCTCGGTATATTGGGGGTGGGGACACCACCTCCAGCTCATCAATCTCTTCCACTACTTTCTTGTCCCTCTTCCGAGATAACGGGGGTGCCATGTCACTAGAATCCGATAACACAGGTATGCACTCTATGTCTTCTTGAATTTCACCTGTCAAATTCAGAAAGGAATCCCACGATAAGAACGACATGGTGATAAAAACCAGTTACAATTTAGTGATAAAATTTAACTGTCACATGCCAAACTGGGCTACTGGGTCGCTGGGTCGCGGATTGCGAAAACAGAGTCCGGGCGCGACCTTGCGACCTCGCGACCAGGTCGCTGGGTCGCTAGGTCGCGGATCTCCTGAAAAATGGAAAATGCGACCTAGCGACCTCGCGACTAGGTCGCTGGGTCGCGGGGTCGCAAATCCCAGAAAAATGGAGAGAGTGCAACTTTGCGACCTCGCGACTAGGTCGCTGGGTCGCAGGTCGCAAACTGGGCTTGCCGGGGGTTTTCGCGCGCGCGACCTTGAACTCCTTTTCTCCCTTCTCTTGGGAATTTACAAGGTGGCTGGGCTCAGGGGGAGCTGTGGCATGATTTCAAAAGCAAGGGATGGTGCCATGAAGGTGAATCAAGAAAAATCAGAAAGGTTTGGAAAATTCTACTTACAACAGATTCATAAAACCCTCAAAAACATAAAAGCTCAGTCAAAAGACAATTTAAGGGCCCAAGGGGAGATGGGTTTGGTAAGAAAATCACCAAAACGGAAACAGCAGGAAGAAATGCAACTTACCCGGAAAAAACGCGCCAGTTGAGCTGTCAGAGGATTTTTCTTACAAATCGCTGAATGTGTAAAATGCGACCTGCGACCTCCCTTTTATAGAAAGTCGCACGTGCGAGAAATAAATGCGAGTCGCTGGGTCGCAAGTTGATTATTTTCGGAGTTTTGCGACCTTGCGACCTTGCGACCTGGCGACTTGGGGTCGCTGGGTCGCAAGGTCGATGGGTCGCGCTTTTCATGAAAATTGAAAAATTGCGACCTTGCGACCTTGTGACCTGGCGACCTGGGGGTCGCTGGGTCGCTGGGTCGCAGAGTCGCATTTTCTGTTAATTTTGGGGATTTGCGACCTGGTGACCTGGCGACCTGAGGTCGCAAGGTCGCTAGGTCGCGGTTTTCTTCACTGTTTAATTTTGCGACTTGGCGACTTGGCGACTTAGCACTTTCTCTTTAGTTTTATGGGGCTCCAAAAATTTGAAATGTTGATCTTTTTTGGAGGGTGTTGTAGGGGCTACAACAGAACCACTTAGCACAAATATGTCATAGCTCAAGATCATACTTTGTAGAGTGTCGTAGAATAAAAATAGGAGCAAGGACATTGAATTCTTTCAGTTTTCCTGGTTCTTATTCATTTGGTGTATCTTTGCACCTTTAGAGGGAATTGCTAGTTTAAAGTCTAATTCTTTAAAGGGTGCTAGCTCAATGGAAGAGCACCTGCTTTACAAGCAGGAGGTTGGTAGTTCAATTCCATCGTGCCCTGATATTCATATATAGGGAATGACGAAGATCAGTTTTTGGTGACAGATGCTCCTTTGACCATCACCAATGAGCTTATGGTGGCATTTTTCGACCCTCACCAAAATATGAAATGGTGACAGTCAACGAACACCACCATATATACGCATCAATAGTGACTACCATTAAAGGTCCGTCACCATAAATCGTTGTTGTTGATATGAAATGGTGAGGGTCATTGTTTGTCATTATAGTCATTATTCGTGATGGACCTTGATGTCACCAACGAGTTTATGGTGACGGTCAATGAACGTCACCATATATATTCACCAATAGTGACGGCCATGAAAGGTCCATCACAAAAAATCATTGCTGTTCATATGAAACAGTGACGGTCACTATCCGTCATTATAATCAATATTTGTGACGGACCTTGAATGTCACCACAACACATACTTTCGGCGACGCCACTTTTGGTGACATTCGGTTTTTTGGTGACAGAGGCTATTGTCCATCGCCATTGCTCATATGAAATGGTGACGGTCACTATCCGTCACTATAAATCATTATTGGTGACAGACCTTGAATGTCACCACAACACCTATACTTTCGGCGACGCCACCCTTGGTGACGTTCAGTTTTTTGGTGACGGAAGCTATTGTCTGTCACCATTGCTCATATGAAATGGTGACGGTCAGTATCCGTCACTATAAATCATTATTGGTGACGGACCTTGAATGTCACCACAACACCTATACTTTCGGCGACGCCACCTTTGGTGACGTTCATTTTTTGGTGACGAAGGCTCTTTTGACCCTCACCAATGAGCTTATGGTGACCATTTTCGCCTCTCACCAATGTGCTTTTTTCTTGTAGTGTAACCTCTGGGTGTAGGATGAAATGGAATTCGAGGTGGAGAAAAGGCAAGACCCGGATTCTCTAGAAAGTTTGTCAAAGATAGATACCAAGCATTTGTTCGAATAGGGCTATAGAAAATAGATTCATGGTCCCTAAGATTTAAAGACTGAGGGGATTCAGGAAGAGATATCTCTTCGTCTAGAATAGTAAGTTCTTCAATAGAAATAAGGCCAGATGGAAGATCTTCAGTGATAATATTTCTTACCCTAGGTGAACCAGGATCGCTAGTAGTTGGTGTAATAAATCCTGAGGATGTTTCCAAAACAAAAGGTTCAGTTTCAGGTTCAGAAATTCCAGGTTCGTCAGCAAGTTCACTGGAAGGAGAAATACTACCAGTAACTTCCGAAACTAAAATTGGTTCAGAAATATGTTCTCTTATGGGTGTTTGATGATCAGGATGAACAACAATAGATGAAGTTCCAATTTCTGTTGATCTAATTCTACTGCTACTAGATGATACTAGAGCACGCAGCCCTTCATACTGACCTGGTGTATATTCAGGGTGTTTCCCTTGAAGTCTCCAGGATTGTCTCGGAAATTCCACCACGATTAAATATTAAATAATCACATGCAAACAAAGAAAATTTCAATAAAAACACCTAAAGTCTCTAAAGAAATAAACAACTAAATCACACACTTAAGAATCTAAGAGTTCAAACCACACAGAAACAGTAAACCTTCTGTACTAAAAACACTAGTTGGTGATGAAATCCAACTTAGTAGAATTTTAATACAAAAAGGGTGGTTGGAACAGTTACCCCGACAACCTACTTAATGAAATACTAGCACAAGTTTCTTCACAAAACCATCTCATGTGAAGAGAACCCCCCAAAGAGTCCAAGTGAGTCTACTCGACGTCTGCTCCAGGTATAGTGAGATCTTTCCTCCACCGTCACCTTAGGAAATAATCTTAAGTTTATGGATACTAAGGTTACCAACAATAACAAATACCACTGGGGGAACAGTCTACAATCCAATCCCATGGCAAGGGTTGAGTAACAAAGTTCAATCCCCTTGAAGGCTCCTCGACATAATCCGAGGTTTACCGACAAGTGACCCCAGGCTCCTCGACAATGGTTAATCCGAGGTTTACCATTTGTAATGCGCGCAAAATCTTCTATCTTCCCCAATGAAATAGAATTGATTGTCTCAAAGGTTCAGACATGATCTCGTGATTGACTTATTTAAGTGAAGCTTCCCAGATTGTAACGATTACAATTGGATTTATTTCCTACCGCAAGATTTATCTACTTGTTTGTTTTTGTTATCTTGGAGAGTTAATTACTCCCTACTCCAAGATACTAGCCTAAGCTATGTTGGTGATAAGAGCCATAGAAATAAAAAGATTTCTAGATGAATTTTAATTAAGCGTTACTTTTATGAGCTGTTTACTAATTCAATAGGTATGGAAATGAAACTTTGATGGTGTGAAGACTCGACTTCCAAAAACACTAAAAATGCACCTAAAAATGATAATCAATTCTTTTTCTTTCAATGAAATTCTAGCTAAAGAAAGAGTTCGAGAATGCAATTCTTTTAAGAAACACTTCTTTCTTCAAAAATAAAGAATAACCAAAAGAAAATATTTTTGTCTTTTAAAAAATAACTCAAAATGAAACATATTATCAAAGCTCACAATAAAATCCTTTCACTTTCAAAAACTTGAAGCTACAAAAAAGAAACAATTTTCCTTCGAAAGAAATCTACAAATTTTTCAAAAGCACTCAAAACTATAAAACTAATTTCGAGATCTACAAACTTTAAAAATCTAATTGAATAAAAGCTTTAATATTTTTGAAGAAAGTTTTACTTAGTTGTTTAGAAAACTAAGGATCTATTTGTCCAAAATAACAAATAGATAAAAAACACTCGGATATGTTTTTTTATAAAAAATGAAATTCAAAAACCTATAACAAAGTTTTTTTCGAAGATTTGCAAAGAAACAAGTTGGTCTATTTCTCAATAAAGGATAGATTTCACAATCAGGTCAGACTCAGTAAAAAGGAAAAAATACCAGTGTAATATGAGGTACTTCAAACTGCCAATGCTTCAAATCACTACAAAGACCAAGCGAAAAGCAATCCAAAACACAAAACTTCTATAAAATCATCAAAACACCAATACTGCTGGAATTCATTCACAAAAAGCTTTGGACAGAAACAATCATCAATTTGGGTAGAAACCAAAAACTCTAAATCAAAATAAAGATAAACTGAAGAAATAAATATGGAGTTTTTCAAAATTTTAATAGGGTCCGCAGGCTTCCAGAAGTAACAAGTGTGGTCCCGCACTGTTTACTCAAGGAAAGTGCGAAATTGGCCGCACTGTGCAGAAAGACAAAGTGCGATCCCTAAAAAAATTAAGGAAAAACATAAAAGATTTCAAGATTTTCAAAAACAGAGAAAACCTAAGCTACCCAGGCAGATATCTATCAATTATAAACTAGGAAAAAACTTTTCCTCAAATCAAAATAAAAGAGAACCAAAAACAACAAGTTCTTCCCCAGTGGAGTTTCCAATTTGTTGTACGGATTAATCAATCTTGCGGACAAGACTGATCTCCCTAGTACTAAAAGTATTTAGAAACAAACAACCAAATAAACTAATCTTTCTCTAAGCATATATGATTCACAAGAAGCTCTATAGAGGTGTAAAAGACTTATCATATATCTAGCGCTTGTTTGAAGTCGTTGTTGTCCCTCGTGCACTTGAAGGAGTTATCTTTGTAAACCTGTAGTCACAAACAAGCAAAATATTAAATAGCACCTGTGTAGAAATAATCATGAATCATTCTTATCATAGTGATCAAGGAATCTACGAAATAAACCATTAACTAACAGCTTATTGAGAAAAATTAATATATTTGTATTAATTTCAAAAGAAGGAAAACCTTAAAACCTTACCCTTGATGTTGAACAGGCCTTCTCGGGGTCTGAAGCAGGAGTCTCCTCTACTTTGATAAGCTCTGCGCTCCTCCAACCAAGAAAAATAGAGGTATGTGATCTCTCCTCACAAAAATCTTAGTTAAATGAGTCTGAATCCCAACAACACTTAACCTCAAATATTCCTAAAGCTTGAACTCCCTTTGAGGCTACCCAATGCCTCTTTTTATACTGGAAAAGAGGAGGCCTTTAGTTCCAACTATGAAGGGATAAAATCCTCCTTCAAAGGGATAAGCTCCTCACATCAAGGGGTTAGCTCCATAAGGTAAGGGATACATGAACCTCATAACAGCGATTTTGCCACCGCAAGATATTTTGTAGAAGCTTCTAGAATTTACTAAAAATGAGCTTTTTTTAGTTTAATTGTGCCTTTTTAATCTTTACAGGGATCCGCAACCATAACATAGAGAAAGTGCATTCAAGTACGCAGAAGACATGAAAATCAGGTGCAGGACCGCAGGCAAGATATAGAGAAAGTGCGACTCCAAAGTTAAGGAGATTTTTAGGAACTTTTCTCTGATTTTCAAGGCTTGACATGAGGAACTGATATGTTGGACTTGAAAAGGAGGAAGTATGAGTGATAATGAGCTCATACACATAACAGAATTTCAGAATGAAAATTTTTGGTGGTACTTAAACATACATGGGTTTATACTTAAACATATTGTATATGTATATATCCATAGTAAATTAACATACTATACATAACATCGTATTAACAAAGCATAAGAGACTAACATACGTAACCATTACACCTTTATTCAATATAACATTCATTACTTATTCCAAAGCAAAATTTATCTATTAACATAGGAAATCTGACACCTCTATTCATTACTAAAACACAAGAAATATAAGCCTTTCTACATGTTGCATACCAACTTGTAAAGACAATTTTCCTCCCAACCACAAGCTTCTCCATAGAGCTCTTCACCGAACAAAGATTGATTTTCCCCCAGTGTTGACAAACTATTGTCACACTAGTGATGGCCCTTTTAAGCTAACTTTCCACAACAAGTTTCCATAACGCGCGTCTTTATTCTCAGTTGTTGTTTCCCATAGCTTAGGTTTTACTTTTTTTTCTACAAAAGTTTTCTTTAAAACTCTCTTTTCCTCAACATTGTTTTTTTCTTACCTCTTCTTAGTAACTTTCCTCTTTACTAGGGATTTCTTGGATATTTTATTCTAGATCTAATATTATTTTTATTTTTATTTCTCTCCAAAGGATTTTTTTTGGATAATTTGGGAAAATATGAAATTATGTCCTATCCTCATGGACAAGAATTTCGAGATCTCTCTATTACTTTGTCCTTACAAAATTGATTCAATTTTCATCAATAATTATTATTTAAAATATTTCCTCCAACAACATAATTGTTGCATAGGTCCATGTAATCTTTGTCTTATTTACATAAAAATAATAGTTGTAAATGAGGGGTATTACAGTGATACATAAATTTCATAATTATCAGTAATATACTTGAATAGAATGTATGATACATGAAAAAAAACGAAAACAAAAACATAACTCTATTTGTAAATTTAGCATTAGATGTTACCAAAGTTGATAGTCTAGTCCTAACCAAGGGATGGTTGAGACCATAACTCATAGTGAACATGTTTTTCCATGTTGGATATTCTACCTTCCTAATGGTCCAACATTTCATAAAGACGCCCTTGTCCCCCTTTGTAGAGTTACCGTGGTTAAGTCTTATGGTAGCAGCCATGAGATAACTCTTATGGTAGGATCCACGAGCTTTCTTTTATTCAACGTGATATTTTGTGAGACTTGGATATGTTTTGACCAAGAAGGGGCCTATAAATAAATAAAAAATACTTTTTATGCCTTATAAATAGCACTTTATTCCCAAACAATGTAAAAAGGTTTCGACGTGTAAATTTGATGCTGAGATTTTTTCCTTCCACGCTAGTTTGGTGCATCTTTCATTATCCTCTCATAATTTTTCTTACAATTTTTCAATATTGAACTGTCTCACTTGATCAAAATATTGCAATATTTTACATTCTACTTGCACATAATTTGATTTTGAATGTGCTAATTTCTAAATTATTGTATGCCAAGGTATAATAGAGGTGAAGGATTGGTTTGATATATAAATTTGATAATTATAATTAAGTTACTTGAATAGAATGTCTAATACATGAAAAAAATTAAAAGAAATGCATAACTCTACATGTGCATTTTTGTGCCTTCTTTGCTTGAAGAAAATATTTTCAATTTTTTATTCACATTGTTCAATCCACATTCTTTGGAATGATATGAGCTTGCACCATGCTACATGGGGATCCATCTTAGCTAGGACAAGTGATTTAACCCCACTAATATTCTTTAGAATTTTATCATATGAAGGTTATAATGGTTGGAAATGCCCACACATCGTATCACATTCAAGTAAAAGACCGCCCTAGTTATTGATTCCTCTAAACATTAAAATAAAAAGGAAAAAACATAAAATGAAATAAATAAAGAGCTGTTTTGAATTATATGTTATGATATTTGTATAGTATATTCCTAAACCAGGTGATGGTTGAGGCCGAAAATTATAGTGAAAATGTTTTTCCATGTGAGCTAATCTACCTTCCAAATCGTACAACTTTTTCTGAAGACACCATTGTCTCCCATTGTAGACTTGCTAGTATGTCCTACATGTGCTATTACATTTGATTTTATGAAATAGCACAGATAAACACATAGTCATGGTTATTAAGCCTACTAAAATTTTATATACTCGCTATAATGTTGGCACAATTTTTTTTGTTGTCCCTGTAGCCCTACTCCATTATGTTTGATGCTTAGTTTTGGGTTTGTTGTATGGCCTTTTCAGGTGATCACTCTTAGTCCTTCTTTTTTTTCTATGTTTTTGGGGTTTTTGACCCATTATGTCAATGTTCGCAGCTTGTCCTTGGGATTGTTTTATCTATTATTTTTAAGTCAATGTTTGTAAATTCCACTTCTTTTGCCTTGGGAATCTTTCCGTGTGTTATTTTTTTGAATTTCCTATGAGGTTTTATTTATTTAATGCATTCAACAAATACAAAATGTAACTTTATTCTTCTTTTGGATGAATAAAATTATGGGTGTCTCTTTCTTGGGGAAAAAGAAATCGCTATTAAAAATTGCGTGATTACATTGAATGTAGTTTAAAGTTTAACTAGAAATTGCAATGATTTTATTGTGAATATTATTTACGTTGAAAGCATCATTTATTTTCAATTAAGACCTAAAATTTCTTGTAATTGACTAAGCAGTTGCATTTTTTGGATATAAGAAAATGGATAAATGGCCCAAGACCCACATACATTTGGTAAGGGTTAGGAGTGAAAATTTTCTAATCTAGTATGCTTTTCATTGAATAACTATAATGATTTGGACCACATTTGATGGTTTTGATTCAATAATTATGATGATTTACACCACATTATTTGAGCGCAGCCAATAGTAGTAATTCTCATTATCGGTTGACCATTGAAGTATGATAGGTTCTACCACATTCTAAGAAAAAATGGTTTTTAATAAGACAAATTTTTTTTTTGATTGGCTAAAAGCTCATATTGTTTAGATGTTTAAAAACAATTTAATAGGTAGATACCTAAGGGCATCTAACAAGAGTGAAAATCTACTTCCTTATAAATTTCCATTACATTATTATAGATGATAAAGTTTTTTTATTTTATTTTTAATTTTGTACACAATGTAATGATGAATCAATCGACATTAACCAGTAAAAAATAATACTAAGTTTTTACTATTATTTAATAACTAAATTATAATATACTTTATCAAAAAAATACTAGAAAATAATTTCCTACTTATATAATAAAAAAATATGAAATAAATATTCTAAATATACATTTTATTCTATTAATCTAAATATACATAATTGATAATTATAAATAATACAAATTATATTATTATTATATATATTATTATTTAAAAACGTAATATTATTATTGTTATTATTATACAACTTTAAGGTCACATCCAAGCTAGACACCAAATTGGTGTATGATACACCCTTATTTGTGAGACAAGGGACCCACCTCCTCGTGGCGATAAGGTATGCATACTCTACCTCCTCTAGTTTTGAATTTGTGACCTCTTAGGGGTAAACACATGCTCTTTACCATTAAGCCGACTCAAAATGTATTAAAATGAGTAAGAGAGATCTTACAATATTTTTTTTGATATTGAAATAGTAAAAATTATAACTAAAATTAGTTTATAAAATCTTAAAAGATAAAAAATATTAATTTATTTTAAATATGAATTATGCATCTAAGATAAAATAATATCAATATCTCATATTAATAATATTAGTGGATTATTTTAATATAAATACAAAAATATACATAAAATAATATCAATATGTCATATTAATAATATTAGTGGATCCTTTTAATATAAATAAAGAAATTTACATCTCTTAAAATTACTTCGAAGTTTGTTTTTATATATATCATATATTTATTAATAGTTGGTGATTTGGGGAACAATAAGAATACAATTTGGAGGAGAACATAGAATTTGAAAAGGTGGTAATTATTGGTCGAGAAACAAGGAAAAAAGAAAAGGTGGTTATTTTTGGTGAAACAAAGAAAAACAAATGCTGAATCCATTGGATGCATTGTCGAGATCGATGCTTAAGAAGTTTTTGTCTTTAGGGAACAATATTCATGGAATTGCTGAAACAAATAAAGGTGTAACAAAATTAAGAGAAATCCATTATTTATGCAAGCAAATACTAAATTAATGACATCCTCAACGAAAAGTGATGTGGATTTCATTATGCCAAAGATGTCAACAGTTGTATATTGAAGACATAAAGTTTGGCAAACAACACAGGAGCTCACAGGTGCAGATCACCACGAACTCCCATAAAAAAATGCACCCGCTTGAGGTTTCTCATTAAACACCAATGATTAAATAGATACATTAGGTAGAACATATTCCTAAATGATAGGAACTGAATATCTAATAAAAAACAAAATCAAAACTACGTAACCAAATGCCTAATCTACATTAATTTCTAACACTCCCCCTTAATGGAGAAATGGATTTTTAAACACACCTAATGTATCCCTAAAGAAATCAAACTTTAGTCTTCCTAGTGGCTTAGTGAATATATCAACCATATTATCACAATAATTACAATACTCTACAGAAATATCTTTGGATTTCACTTTCTCCCTAAAAAAATGAAATTGAGTGTCGATGTGCTTAGTGTTTTTATGAAACACGGGATTGTAAACCAGTTTGATGGAACTATGATTTTCGTAATTGATGATCGTAGCTTTTGTCTATTCTTCCCCTGCATCTTGGAGAAGTATACACAACCAAACTGCCTCACATGTTGCTGCGCATATGGATTTATATTCCTCTTCTGCTAAGGATAAAGCAACAGTATGCTGCTTCTTGTTGGACCAAGATATGACCCCGGAACCAATGTTGAAGGCGTAACCTGTAATTGATCTTCTGTCATCTAGATTTCCCACCCAATCTGAGTCTATATAACCTATCAACTTAACATCAAATGAGTCAGAATACAAAATACCAAAGTCTGATGTTCCTTTTAGATACCTTAATACTCCTCTCACTACACGCCAATGATTTTCATGAGGTTGAGTCATAAACTGACTCAAAACACTCACTACATAAGCTAATTGTGGTCTTGTTGTAGACAAATAAATGAGACTACCAACCAATTGTCTGTACAACGTTGCATCTACATATTTCGAACCATAATTCATCTGAAGTTTTATATTCTACTGTAAAGGTGCACATGAAGGCTTACACTCATCCATATTAAACTTGGACAAAAGACTCTTTGCATACTTACCCTGGGACAAGAAAGTTTGGCTTGAATCTCTCCAAAATTCTAGACCCAAATAGTATTTCATTTCTCCAAGATCCTTCATCTCAAATTTCTGTGATAATTGCTGCTTGATTTCTTCAATGATATTGTCTGCACTTCCTGTTATTATCAGATCATCTACATATAGAGAAATCACCACTATTTTTCCTTCATTATTAAACACGGTATATAGACTAAGATCATTTTTCCTCCTTTCATAACCATGCATGAGGAAAAAAAGAATCAATTTTTTCGTATCAGGATCTAGGTGCCTGCTTTAAACCACATAAAGCTTTCTTTAATCTACATACTAGGTGTTCTTCTCCCTTCTTAACAAACCCTTCAGGTTGTACTAAATATACTTCTTCTTTTAAATCACCATTTAAGAAATCAGATTTAACATCTGATTGATGTATTTTCCAATGATGCTTAGTGGCTAAAGCAATAATCATTCTGATGGTATTTAATTTTGCAACAGGGGAAAATGCTTCCTCAAAATCAATACCTTCTATCTAGGAATATCCCTTTGCCACCAACCTTGCTTTATGCTTATCAATAGACCCATCTGCTCTAAATTTCTACTTAAATAACCATATGCAACCTATGGGTTGTTTATCATTAGGAAGCTTCACTAGATCCCAAGTATTTTTCTTAATGATTGATTCATATTCCTCATTCATTGCTTTCTTCCATTCAAGAATTTTACTATCTTCATAAAAATTAGAAGGTTTTGCAATGTTTAACATACCAGTCATAAGTGCACAATCCCTATATCAAGATGGTAACTGTTTTGGCCTGCTTGATATTCTGAGTGGTGGGGGTTCAATTATTCTACTTCTTTCTTCTCTTTTTTGATTGAACTCCACATTATCCTGTTGTTGTTCCTGTTGTTGTTCCTGCTCCTACTTTTGTTCCTGCTGTTGACTGATTCATGTTTCACTATCCTCTTCTGAAAGTAAGGGTACATGCCATTCTTCATTGTTTTGAACAAGATTTCCATCATCAATCTGTTCATGGAATAATACATCTCTACTGACAAACACTTTGTGAGTAGCAGGGTCAAACAATTTATAAGCCTTATACTCACTGCAATATCCAATGAAAGTGCGTTTAATGGCCTTTGAATCTAACTTATTCCTGTTCTATTTGGGAACATGTGCAAAAGCTTTACAACCAAATACTATAAGATGACTTACTGCAGGCTTGAAGCCAAAAAATTCTTCAAAAGGAGTTTTATGCTCAAGACTTTTAGTAGGACTCCTATTCTTTAAATACACTGCAGTATTAACAGCTTCTACCCAGAAACCATTGGTTAGGTTCTTACCTTTCAACATACTACGAGCACACTCAACCAATGTTCTGTTTTTCCTCTCAGCAACTCCATTCTACTGAGGAGTATAAGGTGTTGTAAATTTCTATTGTATCACATGCTCATTCCAGTATCTGATGAAGACTCCTTTCTTGAATTCTCCCCCTTGATCTGATCGAAGAATCTTGATGAACTTTCCTATCTATTTCTCAGTCATGTTTCTGAATTTCTTGAAATATTCAAAATCATGACTTTTCTGTTTAGGAAAATATACCCATGTGAATCTTGTATAGTCATCGATAAAGAATAAAAAATAATAGGCCCCACCTAACGATCTTGTCTGCATCGGGACACATAAGCCAGTGTGTATTAGTTTGAGTATATCCCTATGTTTTCTATCTTTAATGGTAGGAAATTCATATCTATGTTGTTTACCGAACGCACATGCTTCACAATCAATATGTAAATTTTTCAAAATAGGAAGACCATCTACCATACCATTGTTCTGCAACAGAAGGAGATCATTGAAATTGATATGCCCAAGTCGTTGATGCCACAAATTTTCAGTAGACTTATCTAACGACATCAAGGCTTACTGTGGCATACTCTTCATATCTAGTTTGTAGAGTCCTCCTATGTGAATACCTTTATAAATGGGCTTCATCTAATCCAAAAAAACTTTAATAATACAATGAGATTTAAAAATTTCTACTTTGAGGTCCTGATCTGTAATCTTTGACACAAAAATCAGGTTCTCCTTAATGCTAAGAACATACCACACATTCGATATATTCCTGATCTTACCATCAGGTAGAGTAACAAGCACATCTCCATGTCCCTTGATCTCATACCCTCTATTATCTCCAAGGTGAACTTTTACTCCAGTGTTAGATTCTCTAAAATTTATGAACCATTGATTTTTACCTGACATATGCGAGGAGGCTCCAGAATCCATGAACCAAATATCTGATTCATACTCCTCAGTAGCTAAGTCAGTCTTAGGCATAAACAATCTAACATCAAGATTCTGATCTGTGTCTGCATCTGCATCTGCATCCGCCAAATGAACTACATGTCCTCTCTGTTTATACCTCTCCTGATTTTATTTCTTCTTCAAAAAAGATTTAGCAATATGGCTTATCATACCACAATAAAAGAATTTAAGAGTAGAGTCATTTTTATGCGAGGTCATACCTTGTGGTGTCCTTTTTGATGTGTCACCCCTCCTCTGATCAGCGATTGCTCTCCCTTTTGGCTTGAACTTTGTTATCAATGCAAGATCTGGATCTTGAGGTTTGAGAGACATACTTCTTTCCTCTTCTTGTAGAAAAATCCCAGTAAGCTATTCAAAACATGGAGGCTTTTCTCTTGCATTTAATCTGGTTATAAACATTTGATAGTCCTCCGTCATGCCATTCATGGTAATTGTCACCAGATCATCATTTGCCAGGGTTTGACCGATATCAGATAGTTTATCTTTAACTTCCTTTATCCAGGATAAGAATGATGAAAAAGACTCATTCTCCTCCATCTTGATTGAGAGGATCTTCTTCCTGAGTAACAAGGTTTGAATGGTGTTCTTGATTTCATACATATCTTTGAGAGTTGTCGAGATGTCATTTGCTATCTTGCAATCCTGAATATGAGGGATGATGCAATCTTTAACTGACAATTTGAGTAGTACCTTTGCCTTCATCTCCCTTTTCTCCCACTCTTGAATTGTTGCATTTGTTCCACCATTTGCAATAGTCGGCTTAACTTCATCGCCGATGACAGTGCTATAAGAATTTTGTCCCTCAAGCAAAGTCTGAAGCTTAAATTTCCAATTTGTGTAATTGGAACCATCCAACTTGTGACTTTCATTTAAGTAATCTGCCATCTGAGCATTCATCTTGGAGAAAAAAAGAATACTCCAGCGACTTAAAAAAAAATCAACCCAGATTACCACAACAAATTGAATGCAGTTATGAGTTACATCATATGTTTTCAAGGCAATGAAAAAATTATACCGTTTAAAAAAAACTTTTGGATCTTGACAGTGATGATGAATATATTGTTGCAAGGCCTGGAAGCCTCCGTTAGCCTCTAGTCAATCGTTAGAGAACTCAAGTTGCCACTGTGTCAACTCTTGGATATGAGCAACGAACTTCTCGTAATGATTCTTGGAGTACACAAATGAGAGAGAAGTATGCCACAAATACAATATCTCCCTCAGTAATTTGAGGATCTTCGAGATCTCATTGAAACAATGCGAGTTGATAGGTAGCATTTGGAAACAAACTCGCATATGCACGGTATTTATTTATATCCGTTTTCATAGTAGCTCTCTTCTTGCAAAGAAATGCCAATACAAAATTTCTTATACATGTAGCTCTGGAAACTCTGTACGAGTATCAATGGGTAGCCCAAAACTTCCCAATTGAATCTTCTAGTTCACAAATCCCGAGAATCAACATGAGCAGGAAGAAGTTTCAGTTCACCACGACTTCTGGTTGTTAGTTCGTCCAATATTTCTACGTCACCAATAATTTCCTTGGATCAATCCTCTCGACAGTGCAAATCTGGTTAACTGAGATGGATAAGATCGACCATGTCAACAGTTGATACCATGTCAATAGTTGCGCAACCCACAACTGTCGCTATCTCGACCAAGAAGAAGCCAGGTATGGTGTTGAAAAAAAATAATGCAGTATTCGAATTACATATTACTGCAAAGTCTTACCAAGGTTGGACCGAAAGTGCTCGGCCTTAGGTTGGATCGACAGTGCTTAGCCTCCACGCAGGCTTAGCCACCCTCCACTACGGCTCCTCTGCAGCTTCGAGAGCAGAGGCTCCCTCAACGGCAGATGCTCCACGGATTTAAATAGGCTCCGCACTTGGACTCTTCATGATCTGTCCTTCAGCGATGCCAGCAAGTCTGATTCGGTCCGATCCGGGATGCTAGTGCCTCCGAGGAGCTTCCTGATCTGCTCCACCTCCAGGCAATGCTACAAGAAAAATGCCTTCACAGCCTTGGTATCCACAGCATGAAAAAAAACGCCTTCACGGCCTTCACACAACCTCACGACCTGCTTCACGCAGTACGACAACAGAGAATGCAGCTCTACACTAGCGAACCATGAAATTCGCCTTCACGGCCTCCACTCGGGCTCTTGACCTGCCTCACGCACAACTTAATTTACTTGCAAAGTCTCTCAGCTCTCTTGAGCTCTGATACCATGTCAACAATTGTAGATTGAAGACATAAAGTTTGCCAAACAAAACAGGAGCTCACAGGTGCAGATCACCAGGAGCTCCCAGAAGAAAATGCACCTACTTGAGGTTTCTCATTAAACACCAATGATTAAATAGCTACATCAGGTATAATAGATTCCTAAATAATAGGAACTAAATATCTAATAAAAAACAAAATCACAACTACGTGACCAAATGCCTAATCTCCATTAATTTATAATGTGTTTGGAAAAGGGGCAGATATTTTTCCACAACTACAACTTTACCACTGAGCCCCAAGAGGTGAGTAGTATTAGTGATAATAGCTCTCTCGAAAGATGGGGGGTTGTCTTTTCAAAATCAGAACATGTTTATGGATAATTATCGCTTGGAAATCGCTGCATGCTAACAGGCACAATGACTTTGTACATGTTCATCTTCATTGGAAACTATCTTAGCTCTGACATCAAAGTTGGAAAAAATGATATGGACAACTACCACTTCACAACCTCATAATGGAGAATATGTACTCTCGAAACGATGTCTCTTTTTGATTTTGCAAACAAGTCTTGTTTTATGAAGAGGCACTGATAGTTATCAAAGAATACTAGAGCCGGAGTTAGAATTAAAGAATTGTGCACTCGAACGAATTTTTTTTGAAAATTCTATATTCATTATAACCAAATATTAATTAATTTAATATTATTTTTTAAAAAGGAAAAAATATTAGATAAGTGTCACTTCCATACCTAGAATACATATTTTCACTCAATTATTTTATCTTAATAATATATTCTAATGTGACCAAATGATAAAACATAAAATATCTTATATTAATAATATATTCTAATGTTGGAAATGATAAAACATAAAATATCAAGTAAATTTAACAAAAAAAAACCTATTTAGAGAAGACCATCACAATGGCAATTACGTGGAATAAAAACATTAGTGGTGCTTATTAGCGGATAAATCAAAATGATGATATCAATCTTTTATTTTCAATTAAAAAAAAGAAAGTTACATTTAGCAAATATACATGGGATTTACATCATAAAAAATTAAAAATAAAATTTATATTTTTAAAATATATATTTATTATAAATTTTATGATGGTTTGTATTTGGGATTTAAAAAAAAAATTGAAAAATAAAAAATAGATACTAATTTTATATTCTTAAAATATATATTTATTGGAAAATTAACTATTGGTTCTGAATTAAATTGTTGTATATAATTTAATGTCACATATACTATCTCAATCTTAGGTAAAACCTCCACAATAATTTTTTTTTAAGCTAACCTATGTAATTATCTGTATTATTTCATGTTAATGACTAAGAATACATGCTTATGGTCTCTTACTATAGAAAAGGAGTCAAACTCGTATGTTGTAAGGAGTTTATTATAATAGCGTTTTTTATTATGAATGATCCACGCCTAATCATAAGGTATGATGTTCAAATGAAACCTGTCCAAAAAATCTATGTCCTATCCATCACATGGTGGTACACGAATATCTATTTCGTCAACTCTTTTCTGGCGGTCATAACATCTGTTTGTTCGGCCGTAGTGGATTCCAGCTTCACAATTTTAATTCAGCCTGCATGTCGTTGTATGGGTTCTTTAATGGGTAATTTGCACGAGAATGATTCTCGATTTGTCTGCAATCTACTTCTCGTCACACCGTCGATGGTTTTAGATGAGACAGTTCTCATGAATTTCGTGTGATGGGTTAATAACCTCACCCTAATCTTTTGGTCTCGATTGTTCATAGTTGCTTTGAACTCGGAAGTTCCCGGAAGTTCCCTTGCTCTGCAACTCCGCCCATGAATGGTTCAGATTGTTTGGCACCGAGGCTGCCTTTGACCCTTTTGGCTATGGCAGCGGTTGGTTCTTAAAAAGTAATCTCTTAGTTGTGAAAGGAATCAATGCTTAAGACATTTAAAAAAAATATTTTATGGAAACATTTTTAATCATTCGGTCTTTATCCTATTTTTCTGGAAATTAATTCTTTAAAATCCTTAATAACTTGAAATAATAAAATATTCCACAATGTCTTTAGCTGAATGAAAAGAAGAACTGTTGGGAAACTCAAAATAATATGTTGTAACACAAAATCTATTACTTTAAGTCTCAAAATGAATTCGTAAAGAGAGAAAATTTGGAGTGAAGGAATGCATATTAAGGTTATTTCACTCTTACTTACAAATGTAATTAAAATACTAGAAGTTACATTACTTCACTTTATTCAAAAAAGAAAAAATACAATATGACACAGGAAACACGAATCACCATCAACAGTTGCAGGAAACTTCATGCCTCTTTCATTAATGCATCAAAAAAATAAGTACAAAATTGTAGTCTTCGAAAGGTCCAAAACTCGGAACCTTCTGCCATCTATATTTTTGGATTTTATCCCTGCTCTTTGACCGTTGAATTAGTTTTCAGAAATAACTACTTAAAGAAGTAAATAATTGTTTCACTGTGGTAGATTTTACAAAATTATTATAATATCATATGTATATATAATACATGATATTAATTTTAAATAACATTTATTTGCAAGATTTATGATTAGATACCATTTGAGATTCATAATTAAAATCACACAATGCCCTTTACTAAAACCAAAAACCACTTGCGGAGGCACGTAGGAAATTTTTTGAAATGGAGAGAGGTGCTTCCGTAATCAATGATGACTATGGATGTCGAAATAAGTAGTTTGGCCAAATATTCTTACGGGACCACACTTAGGCATAACTTCAGTGCAGTTTGTGCTTTCGGGTTATCGTTGGATCTAGGCACAAGATATCTGAGGTATTGATCTCTTCTTCCTCATACCTAAAGCATTGTCCCCTTTGAAACAATACTCTCAGTTTTGGAGCATCTGAAACAATATCAATGGTAAACCCACTAAAGTCTTATGACATAGTATAATTGCCTACATCAAATAAATGATAAAAAAAATAGCCTATATCATTCAAGTCTTCTTCTGAGATGAAAATTGTGATCATACAAATCGAATTCTAGCAGAACAGAGTCATCGCCAATTTGCACAACGTTTTTTTAAGGAACCCACAAAATCCCTGAAACCACTTCAAATTTCTAGAAATCTCTCACGATGAAGTCAATTGGGGTCATTCTATACAAAACCCATATTGTAGATTTATTAAATATTTCCTCGTTTGCCTACAATAAGAAATCAAAATTCATAACCTGCGAGTGATTACGTTTTCTGGTAACGATCTTTTGGATTTCACATAAGTCTAAGGAACACTCTACGCTCGTCCTTTAGAAAAAGTATTCTTACGTATTGCTTGAAGAAATATTTTGTAGAAGATTAATGATGTTTTTTAATAGCCAAGATGAAATGCAAGAAGTATAGACTTTATATAATCAAAATGACCTGGGCAATGTACAAATTTCCCATGGGTAAAATGGTGAGATGTTGAATTTGTACTTTAATTATTGTCGATGCATCTATGGAGCAACATTTATAGTGGTTATGATGTGCAACTTAACTAATTGCAAATGTACTACCAGTAGATGGATCACTTTCCCAAAAGGTAGATAAACTATATTCAATGTATTCCCTGTAGTAAAAGGAATGCAAGGAAAAACATCTCATGCCAAAGTAGACAGTTCAAATGAAGCTGGAACATTCATAGTTCTAAAACGAATTGTATAAATACATGAAGCTGCTAAGTTTGATATCTCTTCAAGATTATCCACTATAGAAAATAACTCATAGCCTTTTCATCTAAAGTTGTAATCTTGCCATAGGTTGAACCACTTTTCTCTACTATATGCCCATGCGAAGATTTAATTATCCATATTCATCATAGTATCTCTTTTTCCTTGGACAACGCTCTTAACAACATTGACAAACTTTTCTAATATTTTGTCAGAACTTGATCTCATTTCTTGAACCTGTTTGGCCAAAGCCTTTTTCTCCTTGTTTAAATCATCTTTACATTTAGTCAAAGAATCAACTATTCCCTTCTATAAAATTTAATGTTTATTATGATTTTTAGCTTCAGAATTAAAATTTGTCTCAATATGGGCAATTTAAAACAACCTCTTCCTCCAAATTTGATATTCTTTGCACTCATATAGTTCCACCAAAATTTTGGCATTCTCCTCAAAGAATTGATTCCTTTGTTCTCCAAGTTTTGGGTCAAAATCATTTTTTATTTTTTCAAGATCAACTCTCACTACATGAAGAGCCTCAACAACCTTGAATTTACTAGAACCTCTCTTGACATTTAGCTAAGTCAAATTATGCTACAACATCTGGCTCCAATTAGGGATAGTGGTCTGGTAGTAAAGTGCTAAGAACTTCTAGATCAGTAGCCTTTATTGGGCATGGAGTTAAACCAAAATGGAAATTGATCCCAGTATGAAATCTCTTCACTTGCTACATTTTGGAAATTTTCCTTTATTTTTAAACTGAAAATACCGATCTAGAAATACTGCAACTGAAAATGCTTAACTTATGATGTTATTTACATACAGCTCCTATATATATATACATGGCTGAACTTAATCAGGTGATGTCAGCCTTCCAATGACACCAACCCAACATTTGTGTGTTATAATTAATACCTCCATACTGTCGAAGTTTAAAAATAAAAATGAGCATGTACCATGAAATTTCTCCAAATACAAATATTTTCACATACGTGTGCATAAATTCTTGTTGCTGATTAAAGAAATTTGTCATATACTCAATCACTGGATCATAGAACTAATGAGACAAGATTTTGGCTACCTCATTTTTTATCATTTTGTTGATGCATATCCTTCTAAATAGGGAGGCTTTGTTCATTGTTTGAATCCTCAAATTTGGGTTGTGCATGGGGAAATTGATTCCTGTTTTATCCTGACAACCATTTAGGTTGAAAAGATAAATTCAAGGCTTGTTCCCCATATTTTTTTTTTTTCATACAATACCAATTCTTCACCAAAATCTTCTTCCTCCTACAACAAAACATGAGGAGCTCCAATAGTTTCTCCCCTATTTACAAAGTCACTCAAATTATGAAAATTATAAGGATCTTGAAGGTTTTCAAAGTGCAGTTCAGCTGTCATAACAAGTTGTTGATTAAAATCCTTAGAATGCTTAAATTCTCGTGTCTCAGGAATGAGGGCGTCCTCTGAAATTCTTTGAAAATACTTTTTTATCGCTAAAATCACGTTATATTGTAAAGAAATTCCATTGTTTTCTTGACAAGCCTTATTTTCTTTTGCAAAACTTGTTATTTCACCATGATAAGAAAAATTTCTATAAGCCCACAAACTATCTTCAATTTCCTGTGCATAAAGAAACACCAGCTCTATAGTACAAGGCTTTCTTTCCTCGTGATAAAAATCTAAGTCAATAGAATGAGCCTTCGAATGATACACCATGGCAGCAACCTCAGGAGGTTGAATCTATTTTGGCATACTTAAATAAATTTTTCGAAACTTTCTATTAAAATGAGAAATTGATCCATTACTCTGCCTCTAGATAGAGTATAATTCCAAAAGGTGTTTTTCATATGACTTGTGCTTGTCCCAATATCTAAGAAATATACCTTGAAAACCTACCATGAACTAATTGAACTTGCTTCCAAACACTCGAACCATTGTTGAGCACCCTGCTTTAATGAATGAAAAAACATCCTTAAAGCCACATCTTCATAAATAATTTGAAATTTATCCAGAAAGTACTCAAACTATGGGAGATAAGGTTGTGTCAACATTAATAATACAAGCAGAAGAAAATTATTCTTTTTTCAATAAAGAATGTACTTTTGGGCCTATACAATATTCTGAGAATATAAAGAACGAAACAAAATTCTTGATATATAAGGGAAAATAGATCATTAAACTCATAATAAAAAATAGAACTTCCTTTAAAAAACTCAAACTTTGATATCTCTGTTTTCCATGGTGCTTTCTCATTTTATTTCCCGTATAATTCCTCATATAATGAAATCCTCATGAGTGGAGTCGCCAGGTGAATAATAAACAACCAAAATTTATATCTAAATATTGTTCAACTTCAAGAAATAGATGTCAACACCCAAGGAAAAATAACTTCACGTCTTCTTCCATAGCAACAACACTAAAAAATGTTGGTTCTTAAGAAACAATCCCTCGATTGTGAATGGAATTAGAGCTTAAGAAATTTTTAAAAGATACTTTATGGAAACAATTTTTATCATTTGGTCTTTTTCCTATTCCTCTCAAAATTAATTCTTTAAAACCATTAATAATTTGAAATAATAAAAGATTCCTCAATGGCTTTAAGTGCTGATATCTGAATGAAAAGAAGAACTATTGGGAAACTCAAAATAATATGTTGTAACATAGAATCTATTACTTTAAGTCTCAGAATGAATTTGTGAAGAGAGAAAAGTTTGAGTGAAGGAGCACATATTAAGATTATTTAACTCTCACTTACAAATGTAATTAAGAGACCGGCAGCTACATTACGTCACTTCATTCAAAGAAGAAAAAACACAATAGGACACAGGAAACACAAATCACCATCAAAAGTTACAGGAAAATCGATGCCTCTTTCATTAATTCATAAAAAAAAAAGTACAAAACTATAGTCTTCTAGAGGTACAAAACTCGGAACCTTCTGCCATCTGCCTTTTGGGCTTTTTATCTGTGCTCTTTGATCTTTGAATCATTTTTCAGAAATAACTGTCTAGAGCAGTTAATAACTGTTTCATTGTGGTAGATGTTAAAAAATTATAATAATATCATATGTATATATAATACATGATATTATTTTTAAATAACATTTATTTGTAAGATTTATGATATGATACAATTTGAAATTCATAAAAAATAAAATTGGGAATTTGAATGTAAAGGACGTGGGCTTCAGCTATCATCACACAACGTCCTTTATTAAAACCAAAAACCACTTGCGGGGTACGTAGGAATTTTTTTTGAAATGGGTAAAGGTGCTTCCACAGTCAATGATGACCGTAGATTTCCAAATATGCTTATGGGAGAATTCTTAGGCATAAATTTAGTGAAATTTTTGCTTCCACATAGCCGTTGGATTCGGGAAAAATATATTTGAGGAATTTATCTCTTCTTCCTCATACGCGAAACATTATGCTCTCTAAAACAATAGTCTAAGTTTTGGAGCATCTGAAACAACGTCAAGAGTAAATCCATTAAAGTCTTTTGACACAGTATAACTACCTACATCAAATAACTGATAAAAAAAATAATCTACATCATTCAAGTATACTTCTGAGATGGAAATTTTGATCAGACAAATTGAATTCCAGCAGAACAGATTCATCCCCAATTTGCACAAAGTTTTTTAATCAAAACCGAAGTTTGAAGGAACCCACAAAATCCCAGGAAATGCTTCAAATTTCTGGAAATTTCTCACAAAGAAGTCAATTGGGGTCATTCTGTGCAAAACCTGTATCACATATTTATAAACATTTTCCTCGTTTTCCTGCAATGAGGAATCAAAATTCATGAACTCGAATTGATTACGTTTTCTACTAATGGTCTTTTGGATTTTGCATTAGTCTAAGGAACACTTTGCGCTCGTCCTATGGACAAAGTATTCTTGCATATTACTTGAAAATAGATGTTGTAGAAGATTAATGACTTTTTTTAATATCCAAGATGAAATGCAGGAAGTACAAAATTTATATAACCAAAATGGCATGGACAATCTGCGAATTTCTCGTGGGTAAAATGTTGATATGTGAAATTTTACCTTTAATTATTGTCAATGTATCTATGGAGCAACATTTATAGTGGTTTTGATGACTGGTGAAACACTAGGGATAACAATTTAACTAATTACAGATTTATTACCAGGAGTTGGCTCATTTTCCCAGTAGGTAGATAAAGTGTATTCTATGTAGTAGAAGGAATGCAAGGAAAAAGATCCCATGCCCAAGTAGATAGTTCAAATGAAGGTGGAACATTCATAGTTCTAAAACGAATTGTAGAAATACATGAAGCCGCTAATTTTGATATCTATTCAAGATGATCCACTATAGAAAATAACTCATAGCCTTTTCATCTAAAGTTGTAATCTCGCCAGAGGTTGAACCACTTTTCTCTACTCTATGCCCATGCGAAGATTTAATTATTCCATATTCATCATAGTATCTCTTTCTCCTTTGAAAAGGCTTTTAGAAACATTCACAAACTTTTCTAATATATTGTCAGAACCTGTTCTCATTTCTTCAACCTTTTTGGCCAAAGCATGTTCTCCTTGTTTAAATCATCTTTATATTTATTAAAAGAATCAACTATTCTCTTCCATAAAATTGATTGTTTCTTATGATTTTTAGCATCAAACTTAAACTTTTTCTCAATATGGGAAATTTCAAACAACCTCTTCCTCGAAATTTGATATTCTTTGCCTTCATATAGTTCCACCAAAATTTTGTCATTCTCCTTAGAGAATTGATTCCTTTCTTCTTCATGTTTTGGGTATAAATCATTTTTTATTTTCTCAAGCTTAGCTCTCACTACATGAAGATCCGCAACAACCTTGAATTTCTCAGAACCTCTCTTGACTTTTCGCTAAGTCAAATTATGCAACAAAAGAAGCCATGCCCCTCTAGCGCGTGTTCGATTGTGTTCACCTACTTACTTGCAACTTTCTCTTCAGAAGATAAAGGAAATGAATTTGATTCCTAGGTATGTCACGGGTTTCTCAATTCTTTTCCTCAACTGAGGTTAGAGGAAAATTTATTTTTTTGTGTTCATGACTAAATAGTAGGATAGATAAACCACTTGTTTTATGCGAATTGTTGTAGGGTTCTGTGGAGGATTTCCTCTCGTTCCATTTCAAGTAACCCATTTTCCATCAACGGTTTCCATAGTTTACATTTTTCTTTCGTTTAGTAATTATATTTTGTATAACTCTGCTCTTGTTCTTTGGGTGCAGGTAAACCCTGTCCTCATCCCAAATGCATGCCGAGTTTTCAGACTTACCAAGCACTAATTTTTCCAACCCCTCTCCAGGTATTTTCTATTCTCGGTCAGAACAGTGGATTAAGAAATTTTTGCAAAGTTGTTGGTTCTCGAAAGGCTTAATGTTTAGTGGAATAAGGAAGGCTTTTAAGTTATGCTCTCGTCTGTGCCCTTAGGCTACATTACCCCCTGAATTCCATTGTTGGGATTAGTTAATATTGTGCCCCTTTGGTGACAACAGTTTCATATTAGAAGTTTCTATTCTAATTTGTAATTTTGAGTTTAACGTTAGAAGGGCATGTTGATATTTAAACTATGTATTTTTTTTCTCTGTCATCAATACTGTTTCAACTATGTTTTATATGTGAAATGAAGCTACTGTGTAATATTGAAAACTCATTATTTGTATATAAACGTTTGGTATTGAATTAAAAAACAATTAATTTTATTATTTGTTTTGTCCTCTGCTTCATATCTGATGTCATTTTCGATTTAATTGTAGTCATGAAATTATAAAGTAAATATTTGCCTTATCTTTACCCTTACAGTTTAACCATTTCAGATTACAGTTTTACATTATATATTTTAAGGCACTAAAACCTAATTTTACTTATACGAGCTTTCTTTCGGAGATTACCTTGTTTTTTATTCTGTTTATGAAAACATATGGTTATAGTCCTTTCAATCCTAACAGTTTATAGAGGACTAGGGAGGTAAAACCCTCCTTCACGAGGTTAGGGTTTAAACTTCAGTCCTGTTACTCTACTTAATTTCATGAATTTTCTGAGTAATAATTTTATTCCTTACTCCAGCATTTATTTTTTTACTCCTTTGTTCATATTTCCTATCCCTTCTTTTGATTTCCATTTTAAAGTAATAATTGGATAATAATCTAAAATATTATAGTTTTCTTTCTTCAAGTTCTACATAAATATTTTTGAGGAATTACTACCTGTCAAGTAGCATTATACAATTCTTGCACGAGATCTCCCTTTTCTTTCTGTAAGACCCTAAACCGATAAATAGTTGGGTAAAATCATGTCAATTTAATAAAAAATTGTTTCTAATTTGATAGTCTATGGACTTCAATCATCGAGGTTTTCATTCTTTCATTTTTTCTATTATTGTTTCCTTAACAAGGAAAAACAAGGTAAGGATTTTCCACTAGATATTGGAATTATTACAAACTCTGGTTTACTACTGATTTTCATAGAAAGAAAATTCATTATACTATTTACATTCTACTCAACATACTACTACATTTCATACATTTTCTTCCTAATTAAAAAGAGAATCAGTACTAGTACTTATCTCAAGTTTTTTTATGTTCCACTGGTTTAACCGCCCAAACTTGAGTGAGGCAATTGTGTCCTCCACTCCCCCCGTGCTCCTCATTAGAGATGAAGATTTAGCAATTCAACTTTGAGTCAGACCTCGATACTTATGTCTAGTCTACCCTCAAATTTGGTCACAGAGATCCATTGGTTATCAACCAGCTCAGGACACTCTCACCTTACAACCATTCTGTTATTCTTCTTTCTTTGCACAAAATCCCTTCCCCTTCCCAGGATTTCCTTTTTATCCTTCAAGGGAAGGTAATTGTCAATAAATTCTTATTATTTTTTACTCTATAATATTAGAATTATTTACCTACTATTTATCAAACTTCTGAAAGTAACTTTTACTCATAAAATATAACTACATTTCACCAACAAATAAAAATATTCATTAATCTCCTTTTTCCACTTAAATATTAAATGTACTTTATATAAGTCTCTAAGAAAATAAAATAATGAAATTAAGTTGGGTGTTACATCTTCCCAAACTTAAGGTAAACATCATCCTTGTTTTTTTACTTTATCTCAGCAAACAGTCTAGGATATGCTTCTCGTATAAAGCTTTCGTCCTTCGAAGTAGCCTCTTGTGGGCCAAAGTGCTTCCACTGCACTTTAACTTGGGAGATGGCTCACCTCTAGAGCATGATTTCTCTGTCATCGAGAATACACTGAGGTTCTACCGAAAATTCATTATCCGGTTCTACTTGTATGCTCTTCCGTTGTATAACGTGCATGGGGTCATGCATGTATCGTTTGAGTAATGATACATGAAACACATTGTGCATATGTGGGTGGGAAATTCTAGTTGATAAGCCACTAGCCCTACTCGTTCCAAAATTTGGAAGTGTCTACAGTAGCTGGGAGCCAATTTGGCATAGGTAGTACATATTAATGTGTTTTTCTTAGGTCTAATTCTCACATAAACGTGGTCACCGACTTTGAAATCTTGATAGGTTTTCTTATGATCGGCATACCTTTTTCTTGCCCTGGTAAAAATTTAAATTATGCCTCATATTTCTTACCTCATGCTCCATTTCCTCCATCATTTCTAGGCCAGGAATTATTTTGGTTTCCGGATTGCTTTAGTTTATGTGTGTTCAGAATTATCTTCCATATAATCCATCAAAGGGACTCGTCTTGAGGGATTCTTGGTACCCATTATTTTAGGCGAATTCAACTAGATTCAAATATACTTTTCAGCTATCAGTTGTTGTATCACATACATTCATAGCATATCTTATAATATTTTATTCACCCTCTCAATTTTCCCATCTATTTGCTAATGATAGGTTTTACTAAACTGGATATGTGTACCCAATCCAGTGAAAAATGCCTTCGAAAAGGTTGAGGTGAACTTCACATCTCGATCTGAGATGAAAACCTTTAGAATACCATGAAGTCTAAATATTTCCCTCATAAAGACATCAACAATTTGTACGGTTTTGTAATTTGATTGGACTGGTATGAAATAATATGCCTTTATATGTCTATCCGCTACCACCATAATGGAATCATTGTGTCTTGTAGTTTTTTTTATAACCTTGATGAAGTCGAGTAAAATGACTTCCCATTTACATTCTGGTACAGGAATAGGCTGAAGTAATCCTAGTTGGTGTTGGTACTAAACCTTGAATTGTTGACACTCCAAACACTTGGTCAGGTATTCAAAAAAAAATTTAAGCATCCCAGGAAAGAAATAATATTGTCTAATTGTTGTTAGCATCTTTTCATATACAGGATGTTCAACATAGGAAATTTGATGATATTCATCCAAAATCAGCTCCTTCAAGCTCATCTAATTTGGAACATATATATTTTCTCAGAATACCAATAGTTGTTTATTATTGGTCCCATAATATGATTTTTTTCCTTCTTTTTTTTCTCCTTGTGCTTGCTTCCACAAAACTTAATATTTAGGGTCTCTTTATGTGACCCCCTTTACATTATACTAGAACTTAAATTCCTCTTGGTTAAAGTAGATTTCATAAATACAATGTAGTTTCTTACTTAAATTTTGAGCGACACGGTTCTCCTTACCTTTCACATGTTGGATGTCAAAGTCGAATTCACTCAGGAACACATTCCACCTAGCTTGGTGGGTGTTCAAGTTAGACTACTTAAAGTAGGTAGTCAAGTTGTTGTGGTCGGTTCTCAACACAAAAAATTTTCCCAATAAATAATGTCTTCAAGGGCATGTACTACCACAGTCAGCTCTAAGTCATAAGTAGATTATTTTTTATCATGGTCTTTCAGCTTCCTAGATTCATATTCTATTAATTTATTGTCTTGTGTGAATAGTGCTCCCACCCCTTCCTTACAAACATTAATGTATACTTGAAATTCCTTGTTTGGGTCAGCTATCTAAAACACAAGAGTAGTGGTTAAAAATTCTTTTAACCATTCAAAACTGGCATTAGTCCACTTAGAAACTCATCCCTTCCCCTGCAATGAAGTAATGGGAAAAGCTATCTTAAATAAGCCTTCAATGAAGCAAATGTAGTAGCCAACCAAGCCCATGAAATAATGTATATCTTCTAAATTTTTCGGTACTCTCCATTCCATAATCCTCTTTATTTTTTCAGGGTCTACCGATATTCCTTCAACAAATATTTCATGACCCAAATATTGGATCTATTGTTTTTAAGAATCACATTTGCTAAATTTTGCGGAGAATTGATGTTCCATAGACATTTTTAGCACTAAGCACAAATGTTCCTTTTTTTCTTCCATATTTTTAGAGTAGATAAATATATCATCAATGAAGATTAAAACAAATTTATCCAAAAATGAGTGGAATATGTCATGCATTAGACTCATTAAAGTTTCTAGTGCGTTGGTTAAACAAAATGGTAACACCACAAATTCATAATGTCCATAACTGGTGCGAAAGGATATTTTAGTTATATCCTCATCCTTAATTCGTATCTAGTGATACCCAGATCTTAGATCTATCTTTAAGAATACAGTTTCCCCCTTTAGTTGATCAAAAAGATCATCTATCCATGGGAGCGATATTTTTTTTTTATAGTCAGTTTATTAAGTTGCGTGTAATCCATACACATCCGCATAGTACCATCTTTCTTTTAAAAGAACAACATCGATGCATCACAAGGGGACACACTAGGATGGATATACACATTATCCAATAATTCTTACAACTACATTTTTAACTCTATTAGCTGAGGTACACTCATTAAGTATGGTGCACGTGACACAAGTGCTTCCCTGGTATTAACATGATGGTAAAATCGATATCTCATTTTGGGGGTAGTCCCGAGATGTTTTCAGGAAACAAATCCATAAAGTCTTGAACAACCAGAATATTTGCTAGCATAGGTGTCTTGTCCTTAGAGTTAGAAAACCCTATTTGAATAGAATAATTTTGACACCCCTTTCTAATGCATTTACCCACTTGGGATGCACTGATGGGGAACAATTGGAGTGGTTTATTTATTCCTTCTAATTCCTGTTGAGTACCATCTTGAGCCTTAAAATTGATGGTTTTATCTTTCCAATCTACCAGTGACCAATGCCTTTCTTACTAGTAAATTCCCAGCAATATATCATAGGAACCCAAGGGTAAAATATTCAACTCAACATTTATATGATGGTTTCCTATTTCTAGGGAAAATTTTGAGACTTTAGCATTAACCCTTATCTTTGGTCTAGTGGCCAATTGTACCAGTGAGGTACTTTTAAATTTCTGGCTTTGAAAATTACATTTTTCAGTCATCCTTGGATTTATATAACTTAAATTGTCACCATGATCAGCCAAAATGGAAATAGTTTTGGAATATAACTTACCTTATAGTTCTATCATCGTCAGTTGGTAATATTATTGCCAATATTCTTGTGCGACATTTACCCTTAGTATATTCCATGCAACATCCCCCACTGTGGATGCCCCTTGAAGATTGGTTGCAGTTTCATTTCTCCCACAATGAGTAGAGTTCTTATAGTAATGTGTGTCTCACTGCATCCCGACCATTGCAGCAGTTGTTTCTGGATTTTTCTATGGTCTGGTCTATTGGATGCTTTAGTAGGTCATTCTTCTGTTGGCCATTTGGGATTTTGTTGGTTTTTTCCATATTTTCTATTTTCTGGGTTTCTTGCAACATTTTTATAGTTTCCTGGTTTGCTACCTTTGAAATTTGAAGTGCCTTTCTCCCCCTTCATTGTCGGCCAACTCCTCCCAACATCTCATTTTACCTTGGATTGTTGATAGCACATTCATGCTTTTTGAATCACCTAATCCATAGTATTTGTATTCACAAATTCAATTCTCTCCTTCATGTGAGAAGGTAAGCTACTTAAAAATCATTTTTATTTTTCTTTTTCATCTCTCGAATACAATAGTTATGAACTCTTCCATAGATAGTTTTCCCAAGCTCAAATCATGAAATTCTCAAGATTTTTTATCATAAAAATTCTATGTTAGATATTTGACTTTAAAATACTACTAGAACTCATCCCAATGAACATTCTAGTCCTCAATTCCTCGAACATTTGTAACTTTCTCCCACCATAATGTGGCTTTTTCTCACAATTGGTAAATAGCCAAGAGAGCTTGGAGCTTGTTGCTATATTCATAAACATGACAATATTTGTAAATGTCAATTATCCATGCTTCAACCACATCTTCAGCCTCTCCATCAAATGTAAGAGGTTTAATTTTTTGGAATTCACCTTACAGCTCTAATTTCCTCTTTTTCAAGTCCTTTCGATTTGAAACATTTCCATACTCCACTTCATTGCAAGTTATGCTTTTGTTACTTTGATGAGTACAACTTCCTTCCTAATTTTCATTAATTTGTTCTTCTTTCTCACCCTCTGCATGGGTGCCCGTCTTCGAACTAGGCTATGTTGAATGATGATTCTGCTTATCTGAGAGGCTTTTAAGAATCCTCTCTTGTTCCTGCATTAACCTTTCATTGTCTCTTCTTACTATAATCATTTATGTCTAAAGCAATTGCACCGTATTCAATAATTTGTTGGTTTGACATTGTTGTTCTTCAATTAATATGCTAGTATGCTAGTGTTGATCCACACTCAATTGTACCTACATCTCTAGTTTAATATATAGATTAGGCAAGGGATGAGCTTCCCCTGTAGCTCTTTGTGTTTTATGACTAGATCCTCTCCTCATCAAAGCTTCTCAACAATTTCCTGTCACTATGCACATTTAAAAAAAAAACACCCATGGTTATTTAAATGGACCATATGGCCCTAGCATATATCTTCGATCTCGTACCATATGACACATATACTTTCTGAAGCTGAGGTAAAACCTCCACAATAAAAGAAAAAAATATAAGATACCTTATGTAATTATCAGTATTATTTGATGTTAATGACTTAGCATACATGTATATGATCTCTTTGTTATAGGTCAATTTTGGCATCATCCCAAAATGCAGATCAGTATCTACTATTTTCTATCATACTCTAAATTAGTTGCTACATGCCCTAAACAAGTCATTCCATTGCTGGTATTCCTTCATGAAAGTTTCATTACTTAGATGCCAGTTGAAGGGCCCCATTGAGCGATCAACACACCCCTAGCATCCACTCCCATGTAAGGCTGCGTTTCAGAGGATCTAAGCCCATTTTAGAGTGTGTTGGTTGAGTGGGAGTGAATTTTTCATTGGATTTCAGGAAACTTCCCAACCTCTAGTGGCTTCTAGATGTTGTTCCATCTTTCACCTCATCTAATAGCTTTGAATATGGAACCCATGGAGACATTAAACCTCTTATACTCCTATTCCCGTGAACAAGGAAACCTCTTCATCCATTTTTAATAAAGCCATTCAATGATTTATTTATGTCAAAATACCTTCATCTACTTATAAATGGAGCACTCACCATAGTGCACAAGAGAGATTCAATTTGTGTTAAGTAGAGTTATGCTGGTGAGATCACAAGTCTTGGAGGTATTGCGCAGGTACTATGATGATTCTGGATTGTTAATGTTGGATGTGATGCGGATCGAAGTCAAGCTGGATGAGTGACACTCAATCGATCAACTGGTTGTACTCTTCCTTCTACTTCATAATAAAGACATACGTTTGTTTCCTAATGCACTTGTCAATGATGTTATATGTGTATTTATCAATTTAATTGATTCATTTTGTTTAAATTGAATGGATAATATTCCCTCTATGTTTTTTTTTGTCTTCTTTTTTCCATGACATTTATCGATAAAGCGAGTTAAGTTGGATTGAGAGTGACAAAAGTGACGAAGGGAGGCGAGGAAAAGTGAAGATATTACAAGTCGGTTTTCCTCCATTTATCTATTCATTTTAAGGAAAAGGTCAAATATATTTATTTCTGTCGTTCTAAGTGCACCGCCACACTTAGGGAAGCATACTTATCCATAGCTTTGATTTCCATAAAAAACTCTTACTATAGAATAAGAGTCAAAATGGTATGTTGTAAGGAGTTTATTATAATTTTTTTTTTATTATGAATTATCCATGCCTAATTCTAAGGTCAAATATCCAAATTAAATCTGACCAAAAGATCTTTGTACTGTCAGTTACATGGTGGTGCGCGAATCTCTATTCTAAAAAATCTTTTCCGACGGTCATAACATCTCTTTGTTCGACCACAGTGGATTCGATCTTCACACTTTTAATTCGACCTTCACACCATGGTATGGGTTCTTTAATGGGAGATATGCATGAGAATGAGGCTCAGTATGTATGTCATTTTATTCTCGTCCCACCATCAATGGTTTTAGATCGGACGGTCCTCATGAATTTCGTGAGTTGGGTTAATAACCTCACCCTAATATTCTGGTCTCGATTATTCCTATTTTCTTGCATTTGGGAGGTTCCCTCGCTCTATAACTCCATCCATGAATGGTTCATATTATCCAGCACTGAGGTTTCCTTTGAACCTTTTGGCTATGGCAGCCATGCCCCTCTATCACGTGCTCAACTGTGTTCTCCTTCTTACCTGCAAGCTGATCTTTAGAAGATAAAGGAAAGGAATTTTATTCTTAGGTATTCTACGGGTTTTTGAATCCTTTTCCTCAACTAAGGTTACAGGAAAATTTAGTTTTTTTTTATTTTCATGAATAATGTCTAGGACTGATAAACCCCTTGTTTTATGTGAATGCTCACAGGGTCCTCTTCAGGATTTCATCTCATTCCAGTTCAGGTAAACCATTTTCCCTCTACAATTTCCATATTTTAAATTTTCTTGTTGTTCAATAATTATATTTTATATAACCGTGCTCTTCTTTTGTGGGTGTAGGTAAACCCCATCCTCATCCCCAATGTGTGCCGAGTTTTCAGACTTATCCAACACTAGTTTCATCAACCCCTCTCCAGGTATTTTCCATTCTCGGTTAGAACAATGGTTTAAGATATTTTTGCAAAGTTGTCAGTTCTACAAAGGTTTAATGTTTATTTGAATCAGGAAATACCGTAATTTATGTGCTCGTTGGTGCCCTTAGGCTACGGAACCACATGTATTTCATTGCTGGGATTAGTTAAATGTGTGTCACTCTAGCGACACCGGTTTCATACTTGAACTTTCTATTGTAAATTGTAATTTTGAGTTTAAGGTTATAGGGGCATGCTGATATTTAAACTGTGTATTTTTTTCTCTACTCTCTCTGCGGTTTCAAATAGTTTTTATATGTAAAATGAAGCTACTGTGTAATATTGAACACTGGTTATTCATATATAAACTTCTGGTATTGAATTAATACACAGTTAAGTTTATTATTCGTTTTGTCTTCTATTTCGTATTTGATGTTTTTTTTTATTAACATGTAGTGAAGAAATTCTAATGTAAATATTTTCGTTATATTTACACTGATAGTTTACCCATTTCATATTAAAATTCTGCATTATATGTTTTAAGGTAATAAACCCAGTTTTACTTATGCGGGATTCCTTCCTGTAATTACTCTATGTTTTATTCTGTTTACCAAAATATATGGCTATATTCCTTTCAGTGCTAAGGGATTACAGAGGACTGAGGACGTAAAACCTTCATTCACGAGGTTAGGGTTTAAAATTCAGTCTGGTTACTCTGTTTAATTTCATGAATTTCCCGAGTAATATTTTTATTCCTTGCACGAGTATCTATGTTTTTACTCCTTTGTTAATATTTTCTATCCCTTCTTTGGAGTTCCTTTTGACAGTAATAATTTGATCAGAATATAAAATCATACAGTTTTTCTTTCGTCGGGTTCTACAACAATCTTTTTAAGGAATCACTACCTATCATGTAGCATTATACAATTCTTGCACGCGATTTCCCTTTTCTTTCTGTAAGACCCTAAACCGTTAAATAGTTGGGTACATTCATGTGAAATAAATAAATTTTATTTCTAATTTGATAGTGTATGGTTTTCAATGGTCTATGTTTTCATTCTTTCATTTGGCCTACTAAACCTTCCTTAACAAGGTAAAACCAAGTAAGGAGTTTCCACTAGATCTTGGAATTATTACAGAGTCTGGTTTACTACTTCTTTTAATAGAAACAAAAATTATTGTACTATTTACATTCTACTCAACTTACTAGTGCATTTTTGACATTTTTCTCTTAATTAAAAATAGAACCAGTATTACGGTATTTATCTAAATTTTTGTTTCTCTTCCACTAGTTTAACTCCCCAACCTTGAGTAAGGCAATTGTGTCCTCCACTCCCCCTGTGCTCCTCGCTAGAGTGGAAGATTTAGCAGTTGAACCTTGAGTCATACATCGAGACTTATGTCCAGTCTACCCTAAAATTTGGTCACATAGGTCCACTAGTTATCAACCCGCTCAAGACACTCTCACCTTATAGCCATTTTGTTGTTTTTCTTTCTTTGCAAAGGACCCCTTCTCGTTCTAAGGAATTCCTTTTTATCCTTGAGCAGAAGGTAAATGTCAATAATGGCTTCTTCCCTTTTACTCTGGAATTTTTGAATTATTTCCCAACCAGTTATCAAACTTCTGAAAGTAAATTTTATTCATAAAATAGAACTATAATTGACCAAAAAATAAACATATTTGTTAATCTCATTTTTCCACTTAAAGATTAAATGTACTTTATAAAAGTTTTAAAAAATGAAATAATGAAATTAAGCTGGGTGTTACATTTAAACTTAATTTGAATTATCATTTAAAAAAATATTTACTTTTACATTAAATATAGAAAATTTATATTATTGTATTTAATAAAAATAATTTTTTTATTTTTTTCATTAATTCAATCAAAACCCCTACTCTACCTTCATTTTTTACTTTTATTTTCCTTTAAAATTAACTGTTTGAAATCAATAACAATTTTTTTTTTTTTACAATTATAAAACTACCGTCTGATAAAAATTACAAATTTAATCAATTTTCCCTTAAAATTAAGGGCATCCATGGGCTTGGTAGAAGCATGGTAGACTATGTTATTTCTGATCTCCCTTTATACAACAAAATAGTAAATTTTGACATCTTAGATGACCACGAGCCTCACTTTGATCATAGGTCTTTACTTATAACTCTCAATTTTTTGATCATAGGTCTTTACTTATAACTCTCAATTTTTTCATGCATAGAGATCTGATAGAAGATAATCCTTATAGCCAAAAGAACTTAATCTTTGATAGAAATAAAAACGATGTCTTTCTAAATGAATTAAAAACTAATTTGCTTCCTTTATCTAGTATTGACAACATAGATGACCTCTATCAAAATTTTACTACAACCCTCTCATATTCTATTAACAAGTTCTCAACTGAAGTTCCAAGTAATAAATGAAATAGCAAAACCAATCCATGGTATGACAAATATTGTAAAAGTGCGAGGAGAGAAATTAAGGAAGTTTTTTGATGAATCTCTTAAATTTGACAAGATAAAAATATACAAATCCCTAACTAAAAGGAAAAAAAGGCAATATATTTGTAAAAGACAAGAGAATCTCTTACACCTCTCTAAGGTGGCTCGTAAGAAATTCTAGAGGTAGATTCTAACTAGGAAAACTAAATATAATAATAAAATTTCTTTACATGACTGGAATTCCTATCTTAAAAATCTTTATAAATATCCAAATTTCACGGATAACATCGAAACCCTACTCACAATGAAAGAATTTTTCTCATTAGAACACATTTATTTTGGGGTTAAATACCTAGCAAATGGGAAAGATAAAGACATTCAAGGTTACCAGGCAGGAATCTTAAAAATTGGAGGTCTTGTCCTCATCCCCCACATCCACAAGCTTTTCAATCAAGCAGTCAAGCAAGGGTTCCCTAAACCATGGACTCAGAGCCTCATTATCCCTTAAAAATGGGGATACAAATAACCCCTCTAATTATCAGAAAATTGTGATTAGCCCTCTCTTAGCCAAGTTATATGGTATTATTTTGGAAAAAATGTTGAGCATATGGCTTGAAAGTGAAGGTAAGCGAGCTAAAGGCCAAGCGGGTTTTAGAAGGAAGAACTCAAGAATGTACCACCTCGTTACGCTTAGGATCATTGTGGAGGAATGACGCAATGATAAATCCAATCTCTCATGCTTCTTTGTGGACTTTAGAAAGGATTTCGATACAGTTCCTAGAAACAACCTATGGAAGAGATTAGAAGAACTAAATGTTCCTTTCAAGCTAAGAGCAGCTACTATAAGGTTATACGAGAATGTAATTACCAATTTAAAGAACAATGAGGGGTGGTAAAAATATATTAGGTGTAATATCATAGTTTAACAAGGTTTCCCCCTCTCCACTACCCTATTTGGCATTTACATCGACAAGCTAGAAGTTTTTTTAGAGGAAGCAAGTTATGGTGGCACGATCTTAGCTGGGATAGTCATCATCTTTCTTCTCTATTCTGACGATATTGTTTTTCTTGCAAGGTGCCCATCTGATCTTGATAAGAAGCTTAGACTTCTTAAGGATTTTTTCTCTACCATGGGTATCACTATTAACACTGACAAAACAAAAGTTATGATTATCAAATACAAGAAGGACACTTACGCTAATTTTATGTATGACAATAGTAACTTGGAGAAAGTGTCTTCTTACAAGTACCTAGGAATTGATATTCATCACAAGCTCAACTAGAACTATAGCATTGAGAAAAGTATTAATGGGAGGTGGAAAGCTTATTTTTGTCTTGAAAATAATTGTAAAATGGAAAACCTCGTAATGTGGGATAAAAAGAAGTTCCTCTTTGAAACTTTAGTCACCCATGTTATCTTATATGGATGTGAGGTTTGGGGTTGCAGCATCTCTAGAGAATCCTGGAGAAATATTGAGAAAATCCAGAAGTCTTTTATAATGTATAAACTCAAAATTAAAAGAAATACACCCTATCCTATTCTCCTTATAGAAGTGGGTATTTCCCCTATCGAGAGCCTAGCTATGACTAGGCCTCTGTTGTACAAGCACAAGCTCAATAGCATAAGAGACCATAGAATTCCTAAGCTATCTTTAAATTCTAGCCAAAACCACCTAAGGCTGAAACGAGGTTGGTATAAAGACACTAGGGCTTGGCTAAACCATTGGGAGATCGACGAGAATGTTGCATTGCAAAACATTAATAACATTAAAAAAAAGGTTACTTCTAAGTTCAAAGAAAACATTTGGTGTCAGAAAGATCTAGCAGCTAAAATACAATTAAGATATTATAAGGAGGTCATCAAGCCCACCCTAGAAGATCAAAAGTATCTCTCTGTTTTAACTAGCTCAAAGAAGAAAATTAATATAGTGAATATTAGAACGAACTCTCATGAGGTCCATAGTGAAATAGGGAATTGGACATTTCCTAAAACACCATGGATGGAAAGGATCTTCCATCTTTGTGAGAATATGAACATCGAGGATGAAAACCACTTCCTCTTACAGTGCCCCGCATAAAACTACATTAGATATCAATTACATAATCTTTGTTGCAATACTGACCTTCATAGCCTTTAACATGTCAAAATTATAGTGAGCTCCGCAGGCTTCTCTCCAAGCTCTTTGAGCATACAAATAAAATCTTAAATCGAACTAAATAAATCGTTTCTTTAGGTCCTATAGGCCAAAAATTGGTTTCATTAGACTTTAACCATATATAACCCTTTTACAAAATAAATTCTTGCCCGTCTTAAAGAATAATTACAATGTATTGGGCATCTAGATTTTTGCCAAACCAATGTTTTAAAGAAGAAGTGGAGTCGTGCGAGCCCCATCTGTAAAACCTCAAATGGCTTTCTAGAAACTAAAATAATTACGTGGGACACCGCCACCTGCAGTGGTTTTGATGATGGGTACCTTGCATTTGATCCAGATCGTTAGTTTTTTTGTGTGCATGTTTTCATACAAAACTCAACGGGGTGTTTCCCTCCATTTAAAGCTCTTACAAGTTGAGAATTATGTCATGCCAAGCTATGGTGGTTCTTGAATAAGTATCATCACATATGAGAGATCTGGCTGCAAATTTGTGCGCTCTTTTTATCACAATTTGCAAATCGTATATGATGTCAAAGCTTCGTGGGGTTTCTTGCAGCATCAGCTAAGAGATTTAATTTTTTACACTCAAGTATGGATTCATCTCACATTTTCATGCAAGAACTTTAGTTGATAATTAATGGTTTTAAAATTGATCATGAGCAAATAAATAGAGCAAATTATGTGCATTATTGTTGGATCCAAGATATATCCCATGTTAGAACAACCGAGGACATTTTTTTTTATATGTAGAGAGAACCAAAATCCTTTTTCCCTATATTTTATATGCACATAGAACTAGAATCTATTTTTTATTTCAACATAATTATGATATTAAATTCCATTCCAGATCTTAGTGCGCACTTCTAGCTACTGGAGGGTTCACATATATACTTGTCGAAGCATCACGAAAATAACTGCCATGATGATGTTGGTTGTGAATTTCAAAATCCCATAAAATTCTATGTAAATTTGAGCAAGAAATATGATAAAAAAAACCTTCAAACGTAAAACAATTAACTACTCCAAACCTATGGCTATCTCACCTCTAATGGAAAACTTTCCAGCATACCAAAACTTATATTGTACATAACTGTTAGTCATGAAACAAAAATCTCAGCCGTATCCTAAGAAAGACTCAACACTTCCAATCGTCTTATCAACATTTTCATCAAAATTGTCACCCTGAAACTGAGAAATATTCATTAAATCCCAGCAAACAAAGTTGCCCTTCAAATTTGAATAGAATATTCAAACAATCCTATATATGTAACTTCTCTAATAAATAAAAATAAAAATAATAAATTTATCATATGTTAATTTAAACAAAAATATAAATAAGTATATAAATAAATAAATAAATAAGTAAAGAAATATTAACATAAAAAATAGAAAATCCTCTGCAAAAATTTTATAATATTTTTTTTTAATTAAATATTTTATTAAAAAAATAAATAAGTAAAAAAGCATATTGTAGAGATATATTTAAAAGAAAAAACATATGATATAGACATATTAAAATATTTAAAAAGAAAAAGATAATTATAAAGTGGCAAGATTCTTTTCATCTTAAACATCACAATGTTGATTTTCAGGACTCCACACAACACTCTATATAATAGTAGTGTCTCTACCAATCTAAGTTGGTGCATTCAACAATATCAGGGGAACAATAAAATGAAACATCAATAACTACTGCCTTCACAACACGTGTTTTTTTTTCGTCAATTTAGTAGTACCTTGATATTTTCTATTTATTGTTTGAAAGAAGGTTAGTAAGAAATTAACATTTGTGGCCTCGACCTGCTCGGAGGAAACCAGGTCTGTTGGCCACTTTAAAGTGTTGAAAGCCATCCAAAACTGAAAAATTTTATTCTACTGTTTGTTGCATGAGCAATCTGTCTATTTAGTCTATTATCAAAGTAACTGTTAGGACCTATAGTCCTTTGCAAAAAAACAAAATTCATATTGTAAAATAAACTAAGCTCCTATCCATCGGAAGATTCAATCAGGGCAGGATCCTTTGCACTGGATCCTAGCATATCAACTTGTTGCAGTTGTTGGATTTGCTTCTCCATTCTTCCAACATGATCATCGATCCTACCAATACGATCAGTGGCTTGGTACTGGGTGACCTTTATGTGTTGCAGCTGAATGTCAATGTCCTGTAATAATTCTAGCATTTTTGGTCATGCCTTCTCTCTGGAAGGATGAATACTCTAAATTTCCTTTTCTAACAGGCATTTTACAATCCAATAAGTGTGGACTGTTTGACTGAACAGTGAAAGTCAACCTCGAGTATTGCCAGGATCAGTAACAAAGTCCAAAATTTCTGCTTCTACCTCATTGTCTTCTTCATTTGTATGAATTTCTCTTTCCTGTCCATGGATCTCCTGTCTCACCGGTGAAGAATATCCAAGTGAATAGATAGAAGAGAGGTTCATTAAAACCTCCTACTTTATCTTCCTCCCTCTTTTCCTGTTTTTCTCTTCAGGTTGGAACATCTTCTGTTTCCTTTGTCAGAAGTGTGGGCCAGAGCTTTTCTTGTTTGCCTCTTAACCATTGTGAGCTGACTTATAGTAAAAGCGTGCTCAATCAAAAACTTTTGTTGTTGGCCTCTACTTTCCTTTCATTGAATGTGGTAATTTCATGTTTCAGACTCATTTTATAAAGTAGACTGTTACTTTATTTGCGATCAGAGAAACATAAAATATTTTGGATAGGTATAACATGAGTCTTTGATGATCAATAACCTTACAAAACCAATAGGCTTTAGCAACCAGTGTGCTCTTTATTTTTTATCCAATATTCAACATGGAATATAATAATAAATTGATTGCATAATTGAGAAAATTTTGCAAATATTTTAGTTTATTTTGGTGTAACCTAGTCAAACTTTTTGGATAGTAACATTTTTAGAATCTATTATTGCTTCTTTTTTTGTCCTTGTAGGTGGTTCTAAATGGTATTAAATGTATATATAGGAAGCTAGAGGGATATATTTGAATCTCAATCTTGGCATCCCAATATTTGTATCTTAAAAAGTTAGCAAAAAACAGTGTTAAATTATAAGAGCATAAATACGGATCTAGCTTAAGAATGATTACGCAAACTTGCGAGAATTGAAAAAGAAAATTTGGAATTGAGAATGAATTTGATTCATCAATATTAGTTTTGGAATAAATACATAAAGCAACTAATTTAAGCTTAGTTTTACATGCAATGACTATGGATAATTAAAGCTAACCGAAGCTAAATGTGCTTTATGTTCTGTTAATGTGCACATGCACCACATGCAAGCACTAGAGTTAACTAACTAAAGCCAAGTGCACACCACATGTAAGCACTCGAGTTAACTAGCCAAAGACAAGTTCACATCACATATAAGCACTCAAGTTAACTAGCTAAAAAGAAGTGCACATCGCATGCAATAACTAAAGTTGAACAAAAGATAATTAAGGCTATCTATGTGCATGTATAGCAACCCCCCCCCCCCTTAAGAATAATTTCTTTAAATACCAAGCGTCGAATGCGGAAGTTTCGATCAAGATATTCGAGGGAGGGTGGGCGAAGTAAAGTAATCGAGCGATAAAATTATATATCCTAGAAGGAATTCTTTCACCTCCCTTCATATATATAGGTGGGCTCTCACTCTAGTATCTCTATTCCTGCCTATGATAAAAGCAAAAAAAAAACTGCCTGCCTATGTAGGGTACTCCACTCCATTTGTTTGTGGAAGAAGAGAGAGGATATGGGTGGCTTCTCTTCTTATGGAAAAATTCCCTACTCGATCGAAAGGAAGGGGAACATTTAGCATGGAATGGAATGGAGAGTGTGATGCAAAATGAATGAGTCCTAAAAACACGGCCATTTTAGGTAACCATATACAATTCCTGAAAAGAGGAAAGAGGGAAAACCTAGTGGAAAGAAAACCCCCCTAGAAATATAATGCAAAGGTAGAGAAAAGACAACTACTAGGTAGTCATGTCCTTCACCCCAAGACGATCTGGCATGAATAGAAACTTTTGCTCAGTGAAAGTCCTGTTGAAGATATCAACAGTTTACTTGGAACTAGGACAATACTAAAGATCAATGAGCCCATCACGAATGAGTTCTCTAATGAATTGCATGTGGATATCGGTGTGTTTGGTCCACTTTTGCTGCATTATATGTCTCCAAAACTTTAGCGTACTTTGATTATCGCACCAAATGAATGTTGGTCGATGGAAACTGATCCTTAGCTCGAATAGGAAATTGTGTATCTAAATGGCCTGAGTAGTGGCATTGAATTCTCCTTTATACTTGGCCTCTGCTGATGATAAAGAAATGGAAGCCTTATTCTTTCTTGACCAAAAAATTAGGTTGGGTCCCAAACTAAGTACATAACCAGAGGTTGACTTGCGATCAATGTTGTCACTAGCCCAATCTAAATATGTGAACCCAATGAGATCCAAAGAACAATTTGCTGCATAATGAATCCCATAGGAGATTGTCCCCTGGACATCTCGAAGGATGTGCTTTACAACTTTCTAGTGTAACTCATGTGGCTCCTGCATGTATATATAAACTAGTCCTATGACATATGAGATATCAGGATGAGAGTGAGTGCGATAAATAATACTTCCCCCAAGCTGAATGTACAATGTGAAATCAACCAATGGTGTGTTTTTACCATTCTGAAGATTTATCATTGATAAGAAAGGTGTGGTTTCTAGCTTGTAGTCACTCATGTGAAATCGTGCCAAAAGATATATATCATACTTTGGTTGATAAAAGGTAATCCGAGAACCACTCTAATTGATCTTTATTCCAAGGAAGAAGTTTAGCAAGCCCATGTCTTTCATAGAAAACTGCTTATGCAATGCAGTTTTAATATCAGTAATGATAAAAGTTGAACTACCTGTTATCAAAATATCATCTACATAGAGTACTATGATAAAAAAGGAGTCAATTTTATTCAAAGAATAAACATTAGAATCGGATTTGCAGCATACAAAATTTTGAGATAGCGAATAGGAATCCATCTTTGCTTACCATGTTGTAGGTGCATGCTTGAGGGCACAGAGAGACTTCTTTAGTTTTCATACTAGATATGAATTGTGCATTTATCTTTGTGGTTGCTCCACGTATATTTACTCCTCAATATCACCCTGACGAAAGGAATTATTCACATCCATATGATTCACCTCCCATCCTCTTGTTGTTGCAATGGAGAGAGATAGTCGAATGGAATCCTTTTTTTCCACTGGAGAAAAAGTCTCATCATAGCCAACACCATGTACCTGCTTAAAAACTTTTTCTACCAACCATGCATTGTATAAACTCACTTGGCCATTTTCTACTTTCTAGGTCTGGTAAACCAACTGGCACCTCAAAATTTTACGATTTGCAAGTAGTTGAACCAAATCCTAAGTCTAGTGCTCAATGAGAGAGTTATATTCCTCATCCATTGCTGCTTCCCATTCAGAATGGCCAGTTTCTTCTGCATATGTCTATGGATCAGATGAATGCATAATATAAGCATGCATGGGCATGCATGGCCCCATAGCTAAGTTCTTGTGGATCTTCCTCAAAATGAGGTATAGAGGTAGAATAATCAAGGAGATCACTCCTGCTATGCCATTTTTTTGTTGAAGGTGATCGAGAATATTTTGAACTACATGAGGAAGTATGATATTGATGTTAAACAACTTATGGTCCAACAGGTGTCACGGCTAAAGGCTCATCTTCACAAGAATTCTTATTTGTATTCTCATCAATGAGTCATGATGAAAACATGATAACAAGTTCATTTGCTAGTGCATGTAAAATATCTTCGTCAAAATTTACACTCCTTTTAATAAAGAACTCTTTAGTGTTTATATCATGGAATCTATACCATTTGACATCATTAGAATATCCAACACACATGCTTGCTTTACTTTGAGGCTCCAAAGTCATTATCTTTTCTGTAGGAATGTGGGCCCATGCTCGAGACCCAAAAATGCAGAAATGACTGACTTCAGGCTTGCATTCTAGTCCAAGCCTCAAAAGTTTATTTTACAATAACATATTTATGAGGAGATCTATTCTAGATGTATGAGGCACAATTGATAGCTTCAACCCACAATTTTGATGAAAGAGATCTTACATACAACATTCAATTGGACATCTCTTTCAAATATTGATTCTTCCTTTTAGCCACCCCATTTTGAGATGGAGTGTAAGGAGTTTTATGCTGTAACTATATGCCTGCTTCATTAAAAATATTCTTGATATATTTTTTGACATATTATGTCTCATTATCTGTGTGGAACATCTTGATGCATTTTCCAGACTGATTTTCCACATCCGCTTTGAAAATTCTTAGACATTGAAAAACTTTATAATTGAGTTTCAAGAAGTAAACCCAAGTTATTCTCGTGTAATCATCTATAAATGACAACACATATCTTCCTTTTCTCATTGAAAGTAATGGAAATGGACCCATGATATCAATATGTACAAGTTCTAAAGGTGAAGAGGCTCTCCATGCATACCCCTTTGAACTTGTCTTTTGGATGATTTCCAAAAGTACATCCATTACAAACACCATTTGAAAACTAAATGGTTGTAAATCCTTTGATAATCCCTTGCTTGATAGGTTGTTTCATATATCTGAAATTCGAGTGCCCAAATATCTCATGCGAAAATCCCACTTTCTTCATTTGCATGCATAATTAGAGAAATATAATCTCATTGACGAATAAAATCAGAAAATGTGCACAGACGAGATTGTTGATTTATCTTGTTAGATGCAATCTTCAAGTTGGTTTTCATTTGATAAATTCTCACGGAAGACGGGGTAAATTCCAGTTTCCTTCTCGTACCTGTGTGTGTCATCTGATACAGTGAAAGAATATTCAATGAAATCCATGGAATATGAAAGACATTCTCAAAATTTCCATCTTCGAATTTCACTCTTCCTTGTCCAATTGCCTTAATTGCAGAATTCTCCCCCATGAGAATAGCAGGTCCTGAGTATGCATGTAGAGAAGAAAAGGTTTCCTTTGAAGAAGCCATATGACGGGAAGCTCTTGAAACGATGATCCATTCTTGCGGAGCATAACGAGGACAAATCAAATAATTCCCACTACCCCTTGTTTCCGATGGTTTTTCCTCTGTCTTCTTCTTGGAACTTTCTGGAATATGATGACCAAGGTTATTTTGCTAAAGAGTCTTTGTCATCATATCAATATTCTTCTACATGAAACAAGATTCATAATGATAACATTTATTACAATAAGGACACTTGAATTTTCCTTTATTTCCCTTCTTACCCTTGGAGCTGGAAGCATCATTTGGAGGTTTTGGATTTTCCCCCTTTCTTGGATATGGTATCTTGCCTTTCCTTTGCCTTTTTATTGCTGATTTGGTTTCGAGTTGGAATTTCCTTTCTCATGCATGGCAAGTGCATGTGCATTTCGAGACTTTAATGAAGCAATTTTTATGAGCTCATCCTGCTCATGAATAAGAGACTCAATAAATGCATCAAATTTGGGCATCTTCCATTTTTCTCCAATTGCAATTCTAACTGTATGAAATATGGAAACAAAAATAGCATATTTAGGGCCTAGTTTAGACAAAACATAAAGGATCAATTGACCTTCCTATTTTGATTTATCGATCCTGCAATCATGTAGTTCTAGAATCAATGATTTAAATTTCGTAAAGAAATCTCATTTTGCATTAAATATTTCTTTTCAAATCTATTCTTCAAGGTTGTACAAACCTAGTTTAGATTTTTTCATGTGTCCACATGAAAACCCAATGTTGGAGATATGGACAACAATATAAGACCAAAAGCCTCGTCCATTCTGTTGAAGTATTTGGATTTTTCAACGAGGAATTGGGTTTGGCTTCCATATTCATAACTATCCGATGCAAGCCTTTTTCTCTGAGGTGAAGCAAAATCTCCATCTTCTATTGCAAATACTTATACATAGTAAGAATCACTAAAGATAAGAAATCCATTTTTTTCACCTTGCGGGTATAGCAGTAATTGCTGCCGTTCACCAATATTTTGATCTGCAAATCAAATATTTCAATAATTTCCAATTCTTTGCTCTTAAAACATGCAAAATATTGTTCCTGAACCTTCTCCAAACTCTTGTAGCTATGATACCATGTAAAATTATTAGAGCACAAATACGGATCTAGCTCAAGAATGATTGCAAAAACTAGCGAGAACTAAAAAATAAATTTTGGAATTGAGAATGAATTTGATTCATCAATATTAGTTTTAGAATTAATAAATAAAGCAAGTAAGTTAAGCTTAGTTATGCATGCAATAACTATGGATAATTAAAGCTAACTGAAGCTGAGAGTGCCTTATGTTCTGTTAATGTGCACATGAACCACATGCAAGCACCATAGTTAACTAACTAAAGCCAAGTGCACACCCAATGTAAGCCCTTGAGTTACCTAGATAAAGACAAGTGCAGATCACATATAAGCACTCGAGTTAACTAGCTATAAACGAGTGGACATAACATGCAGTAAATACAGTTGAAGTAAAGGTAATTAAGGCCAACTATGTGCAAGTACACCAACAAACACTATAAAGACCTCCAAATATAATAAAGTTTATGAGGTATCAAAGCACTGCCCCCTAATTTTCTTACAATTGAACATATGAAATGACCAATTAATCAAATAAAATGTATTCATTCAATTCAAATATTGATGCCTTTTGGACTAAAATCTTTAAGCCTTCTCATTTTCAAAAAATAGCCTTACCATAGGTAGTAAAAGCAATATTGCCTCAAGTATATTAGGAACAAAATAAAATTTAGCTATAGAAAATTAAAATGAATAGATTTCCCATTTTCCACTAAGCAATTTCTTAAAATTTTTGCTAAGACAACATAGTCAAGTGCTCACATTGTGTCACATCATTAGAAAAAATAAGTTTCTATATTATTCGTACGATTATAATTATAATCATGTGCACAAAGGCTGGTGTACAAAGCTTGTAACCAAGTGCTGAACAGTGTGACAGAGGACGACACTCGAGTATTTTCCTGTGCGCTGAACTTATAGAAAGTAAAATAATTTAACAAGTGTTTTTCCTATTAACTGAACTTATAGCGAATAAAATTATTTAACAAGGATGAAACACTATGCAAAACTCAATAGGATTCCTAGTAATTTATACCTTTCCTTCCGTTTCTTTTCTATCATTCTCTTCTCTAAATGTTATTTCATAAGTGGGTTTCGTAACGCTGGGTCCATCTATATCTGTAGCTTTAGCATAAAACAAAGGTCGTTAAGCATGATATTTAAAACTCATTTGATGTCTCAAGAAATCAAATACAATGAGATTACTAGATTGCGTGGTGACTCCACGATGCACTAAAGTTCTTTGTTCAAATATATCTATAGATTTTCTTATAACTCGTTTTGAAATAGTAGGTTTCCTTGGAATGATAAATTAGCAAAAGCATAACTAAGCAACTTTAGGTTATGGGTGGAATTATAAAAAAAAATTAATAATAATAAAGTGACCAAATTCTGAATTGGATACTTACTGCAAAAATTTCAGTATGGAAGGATTGATGAACAAATAGATGAAAACTTCTTCTAGATAACCTACTTTTGAATAACTTTCTATGCTAAGTCATCAAGAAACTCTTTAGCAAGAAACAATAATTTGATTACTTTTTGAATTTTGTTTTTGCATTATTAGTTTTTTTTCAACTATTAACTATTAATCATAATGTCTAAAATCTTCAATCCTCTAACATTCCATCCAATAACTTATTAATTAGTTTAATAATAACAATTATTTTTGCATTGTTATTAACTAGTTTATTGATAATCAAGTTAATAATAGTTAAATGCAATAGTTCTCTTTCATTATTAACTATTAATATAAAACTGAATAAGTATAGTATTATAATAGTTGTTCATGTAGAATAATTATCAAAATAAAACACTAATGCTCCAGAATTAATAGTTATAATTAAATTGTGAATAATGTATTAATAGTTAAGTTAATAATAATTAAACGTAATAGTTATTCCGTATGGAATTCTTATTTGAAAACAACTTTCTTAACTGAAACTGTGTGCATGTACATCCAAAAATCAAATGTTAGATGATTGAAATGTTTTAAAGCATTGGATACACCACCTCATTTATTTATATTGCTGACTACCTAATAACTAACTCTAAAACATATAAAATTTTCTCACTATGAAATAAACTCTCTCATGTTGCTCTTAGAATGAAAAATGCAATGATGGTGATCTCCTCTCTAGCCATGGCAAAGAAAGTTCAAAGATAGAGCACTTGCAACATTTAAGAAGGAGCAAATTCTACTTTTCCTGTGGGATCATTTCGAGTAACAGAGTGCTTATGAGGTCAAATGTATTGTATATGCTTTAAATAACTACACCAAACTGGACAACATTGTTACGGTGAAGCATTTTTTTTAATGAAATATTTTAAGTCTGTTTGTTTTTTAATGAAATATCTCAAGTCTGTTATAGTCACGCATTTTTTAATGAAATATTTTAAGTCTGTTTGTATTTAAATGAAATATCTCAAATTTCTTACGGTCAAGCATTAGCTTCTCAGTTTTAAACTATTCTTACAGAAACATTCAGATGAACGTTTACGCTCCATCCTTCATGACCCAATCTACTTCCATGAATGAGAGACTGCTCTTGCTGATAGCAACAAGCAGGACAACAGTGAACGGAATAATGTTGCCAATTTAACAATGCCTCCAAACTCCATTGCAGCACCGCGAGGATACTTTATGCTATTCGTAGTTAACAGTGGAAATGGATTAATTTTTCTTGATCGTGGAGTCCTTTGGGATGTTTAAAGCCAGATTCTCCCTATTGCTGGCTTATTGTCTATGATAACAAATCAGTGGTGTAACTTGATTTTAATATAAAATTTATATAAATAAATCTGTTTAGTTAGTATTAATTTAAAACATTTTAAACATTAGTAAGTTAACGTTTGATTGATTCCTTTGTTTTATTTTAATTTAATAATATTACGTAAATATAAATATGATAATTTAGAAATACGAAATCTGTATTTAATTTTTTTTTTTTTTTCAAATTCGTTTTTCATAGTGTTGTTCAATGTTATATCTTGGCTTTTGTTTCGTTCATAATGATGTTTAAAGTAATGTGTTTTTATATTCTTTTGACATTCTATTTAATGAAATAAACAAATTTTTAATGGATTTAATTAATTATTTAATTAATGATGATGAGAATTTTTTCATGTTATGTGGGTTATGGGTTAATGAAAATTTCTGGTTTTCACTTTATTTTTTTATAATTTTTTTACATAGTTCTTAATGGTATATTTAGTTGTTAATCAAATAAAAAATAGTTATTGGGGAGATGTTGCATAGAGTGTTACATCAATGAGATTAATTTAAAATTAAATTAAATTAATGTAATTATATAAATTAAATCATTGGTAAATATTTATAAGTATCAATTCATGATAATCATCAAGCACATAAATGACTATATTGACTTAAGAACACAACAAGAAGAAAGAATATGTGACATATTATGCCACCTATTTCAATATTTAAATATGAACCATTTTATTTGAAAATAAATTTGTAATATAATCCATGACAAAACAAAATTAATGCAACATAATCACAATTTATGGACACTTACATTTCTTGGAAATATCTACTAACTAATTGTGAAAAAGTCTCCTTGCTACAAAAACTCTCATTGTAATAGAGGCCAACCCTTAATCTAACTTTGACTTGTAAATAAATTTCTCAATGATAGCAATTGTAAATAACTTTCACAATGATAGTCTTTATCGTTGATTTGTAAATAACTTTCACAATGATAGCCATTATTGTTACAGATAGCCTTCATTACATTCATAGTTTTTTGTTTCCTTAAATCAATATACTCTATAGTATATACTAACCTTAGGTTATAAAAAAATAATTTCTTTATCCAAAAAAATTTCAAAAAGAAAAAATTTAATTTGGAATAAAATAATTCAAATTTATATATTCAATTAGATCAATATATTTATTTTCCATACACTTTCCAATGATACTGCCATTTAATTAGATCAATATATTTATTTTCCATACTCTTTCTTATAATACTGTCATTCAATTAGATCAATATATTTATTTTTGATACTTTCCTATGATACCGCCTTACGACATCTTTTGCAACATGTGGTGCAATTGCTAATTATTGAAATGTGGAGATTAACTCATTAATTATTAATTATTAATGAAAAATAATTAATTATTTTAGTATTATAGATTAATAGATTTTCTTGTAATGACTATCCTATATATATCCAACCTTGTTTCATGACTTGAAAATAAAGTGAATAATGACATTACATATTTACTATATTTTATACTAAGTTATTAAAATAGATATTTGTATTATTTTCTTAAATACAACTTGCACAATGATGATTACTATATTTTATATTAAATTATTCAAAAATGTGTTCTCTATATTTTTGCAGATTAATTTCGTGATGTTTGTTATTCTTATATTGTATAAAAAACAATTAAATATACGATATTCTATTAATAGAGAAGTTAATAATAATTAAATATAATAGTTATTTATATCATTAAATATTGATTATTAATAATAATAAAATCATTAACTATATTATTATAATATATGTGCAAGTAAATTTATTATTACAAAAACATTAGTGCGGGAGAAATGATAATTACAATGTAAATTAATTATTAAAAAACATTAATGTGAGAGAATTAATAACTACAATTAAATACACAATAATTTATTAATAGTTAAATGTAATAGGTATTGAATTTCATAATTTAACTTATTAATTATTAACTAAAAATAGTTAAATGTTACTTTATTATAGCTTAATAAGTTTCCTTGTAATAACTACAATTTTTTAAAAATGTACTAATTGAAAACTCTTTTTGTTATTTGATTATTAGAATTATTGTGTAGAGAGGCACATTCTACAACCCAGTATGATCCTAATGTGTAAGTATGTCAGAAGCCAAAAAAAACCTAAAGAAAAATTTAAAAATAAAATCTAAATAATGTCGGCTTAAACAATAACTTACAAAACCATATCAATAAAGAATTAAAAATTCATTAAAAAATAAATTTATTAAAATATGAAGAGGTTTGTGAACACTAAAAAAAGATATGAAAAATAAATAAAAATATAAATAAACCAGAGGTATGGTAAATAAATAAATAAAAATTTATATTTACTCCATAAACCTCTATATTTATAAAAATTCAAAAAAGAAGTTTTATTTAGGTGAATCTTATGGGCCAAATACCACGGGAAAAATTATTATTAATACCATGGGCCAAATACCATATTCATAAAAGAGGTAATGTAAAGGCCACAATTCATGATAATTATGTGATTATTACCTATCAAATAGGATTAGAACGCATATATTTATATATGGATTCTATGGCCAAAATACCATGGACCAAATTAGTATTAATAGCATGCAAAAAAAACATTATTAACCCTAACATTAATAGTAAATTATTAATATTAATATTAATAATAATATTATTGTTAAATCTAATATTCATATTAATATATTATAATATTAATATTATTAAATTTAATAACTTTAGATTAATACAATATTAATTTTTTTATATTATAATATTTATTAATCTCTTTCTCTCTCTCTCTCTCTCTCTCTATATATATATATATATATATATATATAAACTCTAGATATATAAGGGAGGGAAGAACACATACATATGATAGAGGTGGAGAAATAGGGAGGGTGGAAAGGAAGAGATGGAGATAAACTGAATGAGAGAGGAGAGGAGGAATGAATAGAGAGAGAGGGAGAGAAGTGAGAGACATAGAGAGGGGTAAGAGAGGGAGAGGGAGACATTAAGATGAAGGTGGGAGAGAGAGAAGGAGAGAGGACTTGACGACAGAGAGAGAGAGTGCGAGAGGGAGAGAGACAAAGAAGGGGGAAGGGAGAGGGAGGTAGGAGAGAAAGGTAGAGAGAGGAAGTATGAGAGGAGGGGGAGAGAGGGCGGATAGAGAGATGGATTTGGAAGGGGAGAGACAAAGGGAAGAATAAAGGCATAGAGAGTGAGAAGTCAAGAGTGAGGGAGTGAAAATAGAGAGATAGAAAGAGAGTGTATATGTTTAAGGGTGAGATAAAGAGACATAGAAGGAGTGATGGAGACAAGTGGGGAGAGAAGGAGAGAGAAGGATAAATGGATGGATATAGTAACGTCGTTGGAGAGAGAGAGAGAGAGAGAGATGTCAGAAGAGAGAGGATTCGAGGGAAGACAGAGAGAGAGAGGATTTAATGGAAAAGAGAGAGAGAAAGAGAGGCGGGGGGGTCGCATAGAGGGAGGAAGGAGATAAATGGAGAGAGAGGAAGAGAGTGATGGGGTAAGAGAGAGGATTGTAAGAGGGGGGGAGGGGGGAGCGGTGAGAGAGAGAGAGAGATGGGGGAAGAGAAAGGGAGAGAGAGAAAGGAAGTAGGAGGGGACTTGAAAGAGAGGAGGAGAGGGGGAGGGAAATAGGTGGAGAGAGGGATGGATAGAGAGATGGATTTGGAGGGGGGGAGATGGAGGGATAGAGAGAATGATTTGGGTGGGGAGAGAGGAGAGGAGGAATACAGAGAGAGAGAGGGAGAGAAGTGAGAGAGGTAGAGAAGGGTAACAGAGGGAGAGGGAGACATAAAGATAAAGGTCAGAGAGAGAGAAGGAGAGAAGACTAGAGGGCAAAGAGAGAGAGAGAGAGAGAGAGAGAGAGAGAGAGAGAGAGAGAGAAGGGGGAAGGGTGAGCGAGGTAGGAGAGAAAGGTAGAGAGATGAAGGATGAGAGAATGAGGAGAGAGGGGGGATTAAGAGATGGATTTGGAGGGGGAGAGATGAAGGGAAGAATAAAGGCATAGAGAGTGAGAAGTGGAGAGTGAGGGAGTTACAATAGAGAAATGGAGAGAGAGTGTATATGTTTAAGGGTGAGATAAAGAGACATAGGAGGAGTGATGGATACAAGGGGGGAGAGAATGAGAGAGAAGGATAAATGGAGGGATATAGTAACATTGTTGGAGAGATAGATAGAGTGATGTGGGAAGAGAGAGGATTGGAGAGTAGATAGTCTGGGGGTTAACAGATTCTATCCGTTCTCTCATGTGAGCAAGTAAACTGCTCAAAAACCTCTGCACCTTGGCTTTTTATTCTCGGAGATAAGGAACATAGCGTAACAACGAAGTGAATTTTGTAACATATTCATCCATGGTCATCTGTCCCAATCGAAGATCATGGAACTCCTTATCTTTGTCATCATAAAATCTTTCCATTAAGTACTTTTCCTTAAAACATTTCTGAAACAGTTCCATGAAGAAAAACAAAAACAAAACCCCTTCACAATAGCACTCAGAGCCCTCAAAGAGAATAAAGATACAAAAGGGTTCTAAGGAGGAGAAAGCCACTTTCAAGGAAGCATCTACAAGAAAAATCAAATCCAGATTAGTTGTTGACATCAAAAGAGGCTTGGATAAGCTTGTTGAAGTTGAAACCCCCATGGAAGGAAGGTAAAAAGGTTTTTTGATACAAATACCTTTTCTGCTTATTGATCACAGTTTTGAACAACAACTTAGATCTCAAGGAATATAAATCTACATAGACTTTTCAAAAAAAAATTTGTATTTTTTTAAAAAGAAACGGATTTCAAAATGAAATTCTGGTAGCATTCCAGTTTTTGTTGAGTTACAGGTTCTTACCACAATTTTCGGTACCGCTTGTTTTAACTAAATTTTGACACCTTTCAGCAAATTTTCTGATCCAGTTAAGAAGGGATAAGAACCCATAACCAAATGGATATAAAAAGTGACGGTGAAAGGTGGCTATGAAGTTGTTGGAGGTCTTATTAAATGGAGATACATGGTTATTTAAAGACCAAAGACAGAAGGAGACAAATCCGCAGAAAAAGGGGCAGCATGACAGCACACTCAACATTTCAGCCCAGATTTATTCTCTTCTTTCTTCTACATCTGTCCTTTCAGTTATATTTCGATGGGATATGGCTGAAATGCCTTTCGACACATATGTAATGTTAGGAGTAATGTTTCCTTATTATTATAAGAGATGTATTTGGTGCATCTCTTGCTATATATACCATTTATAAATACCATTTTCATGTTGGATGTTGGTCTACCTGAAGACTGAATATAATAAAAATCCTTTTTCACTTCATGCTAGTGAATATTTTTACTTCTTCTAAAATATGAATTGCAACAACTAGTAAGGTACAAATGAGAATATGTTAAAGGATTTAATAGTAAATTATATTCTTTTAGTTTTCTTCAAATTATATGTGTGTTATAGAACATGTCAGTGAATATTTCATAAAGGATTTGTGGAATACTTTATACATGCAATCTATTTTATGAATGTTGTTTACATTGCATAAACATAGTTTTTATAAAGAGCCATCATCATAGTTGTGTGACTGATTTAGGATAGGAATATTTCCTAGAATAGCTGCTAGCTATCCATCTTCTTCCATTTGCTACACTTTTCTCCCTATACTACCTATTTATCCATACAATTTATACTTTCTGCAGCTTGCCAGATGCATGAAAGCTTTAAAGAATATAGAAATCATTCCAAAATCTTTGAGAAGCCATCCACCTCTCAAAAAATCCTTTAAATTTTGAAATGAACTATGATGTGTAAGGCTTACTCCTTATGTAGTCAAGGAGTGACTCCTTGTGCTAACGTCTTTGGTATTGTTTCCAGGGAGTCGAATTAAAGTTTATCCCTGGGTGAATGACAAAGTTATAAGTCTGGTTCTGAGGTGTACAATTCCATCTCTCTTTCTAGACTACTTTACACTTGGCGACTCCATTATTGAAGTTTTGGCTCGTAGAAGGACTAGAACAAGGGCTAACTCGTATTCCTCTTTGAGAATCCGAGTTTCTGACCCTGAAAAGCTAATCAAGAAAAAGACTAAAAGAAATTTTCCTGCCTCTACTATTGTTTTATCAAAGATTGTCCCTAAATAGAGTCTTGCAAACTTTATCCCCTGATTTTACAGAGAATATTGTACCTCCTTTTCTTTCCAACCAGCAAACATTCTCTACATCACAAGTTGGTGCTTCGTCGTCTCTTGTTCACAATCCACTAATTTTTATTCCACAAATACCAACAACTCACACTGTGGCAAGTCCAAACCCAGCCCCTAACCGAATGGGTGCAATTGTTCCTGCTAGGTATTCCCCTTTGGTTTCGCCTCAGCCCATGAATACATTACCTTCAGGAGATTATATACATGCCTAAGTTTAGTGGCGAGGGAGAGGTAACAGCGGAAGAAAACCTTACTGATTTTTACACCTATGTTGACAATCTGAATATTGAGCATGAAGATGTCTAGATGAGAGTTTTTGTTCAGAGCCTTGAGGGTGATGTTAGGAAATGGTTCAAATCCTGGACAGCTAGTAGGTCAATAAATTGAAACCCTAGATGATACATTTTTAAGGAAATTGGGTGATAAGAAATATTTTCTATATTATATCATTTAATTTGGTGCAATAAAAAGAAGTAAAAGGAGGATCAGTTTCTAATTTTTGTGAGAGATTCAATAAGATGTATATCAAAATACCTACTAGAATCAAGCCTATTCAAATTATGATAAATTTAATAATTATGCTACAATTAGGTTTCTAAAACTTTAATTTAATTATTATTAGATGGATGGTAGAGATTTAACGTTCATGAAATATTCTGGAATATTTATGATAGTATGTACAAATCAAAGATTGAGATTTATCACCAAAATAGTATTTTCATTGTTGCCTTTCAATAAAATTGATTAATGTAAAAAAATAACATATGAACAAGTGCTATATGAAATAAGTTATTATTTTTATAATTTGAGAGTATTAAAATCTCCATAATTAAAAATCTTATTCCATGCTTCTTCCATATATATATATATAATTTATTTATATATTAATTATTATATAATTAATAATAACCATAAATTAAAATATAACTTTAGATTGTTTCTACATTTTCTTTAATTTTAGTCCTACAAAATGTACAGGGATTTTTATATAATGAATTGATGCTTATGCTATTCCGAAAAGATTTAGATATTTGACTAGTGAATGAAAAATGTCTACACAATTATCCAATAATGATCGTTATTAATATTTATCATTAATTATACTCAATATAAACTTGCCAAATATAACTTCCCGGTTTGTAACAATTTGATTACGAGAAAAATATATATTTTAATTAAAAAGGAGTAATCTCAAAATCACATTTAAGATTTGAATGACTACGTAGAAATCTAATAAAACATTGAAAAAAACAAACGTGAAAATATTATATTAGTGTCAATGATGTAAAATATACTCTTAAATAAGCATTTGGTTATATATAGGTTATAATATGTGTGCTATAATTTTGTTATTATTAGTTCTTTGAATATTTGAATTCGTATATATGAAATTAAAGTAAATTATTGTTAAAATTATACACGGTGTTTTTCTAATTAATTATAAATTTATTTTATTTAATTATAAATAAATTGATTAAATTATTTAATGTTTATAAATTATTAACAAAAATGTAAATCTACGATTAAATTTTTTTCGCATAAAAATTATAAATATTAATTTTATTTTTTATTATAAATTAAGAAAAAATAAAACAACTTACTCATGGATCTCGTTATAGGTTATCAAAGCAAAAGAGTATTCTATCGAAATATAAGATTATAAGATTAAATTTGTACATAAAGTAATGTATTTATTGAAAATAGAAAAACAAATACAGACGATGAACAGAACAATCATGAGTTTTGCCACCTGTTTTTAGCTTCGTATCGTGAAGTCGACGAAAAGCAAGTCCATTTGCTTTATTTGCGTTTAGGAAAAATTAAATCTACGTGCAACTTCAATGGATTTCTGTTTTATTCTATTCGAAATTTAAAAATTAAAGTTATGATTAAAATTAAATTTAATAAAAAGTTTTTAAATTTAAAAGTGAAAAAAAAATATTTTTAAAAATTTACTAAAAAAAAAAAATTAAAAAAAAAAACATTTTAAAAAGGGAATTTTTATTCAAAATCTCTAATTAATATATCTTATTATTGTTATGGTTTATAGTTAAGAAAAATAAAATTGATTTCTATAATGAGCTTGGTTAAATTAGCACAATTCTCTAAACTAAATGGCTAGGTAGATAGATATGAGTTATAAAATGTTAAATATATGATTTTTCTTGTGACTGAACATTTCATTTATTTTTTATTAAAAATTTGTCGGTTTTACAAAAAGTAATGCTAAGTGAATAATTGCTTTGGATTTTTCAGTCATAATTTTATGATATAGTTGTAATATTTAGGTTATGAGTTTTAGATACTTTTAATTTTTCATTGTCACTGTTTGATATTAATACTCACCAAAATTTATTCTACTCTTTTCCAATTAATAAGCAATTAATTTTTCTATTTCATGTATATTAATTTGCAATTATTTTGAATTTTTTTTAACTAACTTAATTATTATATAATATTTGAATTACTTTATAATAAATATTATCAATTTAAAATTAATAAATATTTTGGATTAACAAGTTAAAATTTTATTAACTGAATTAAATAACTTTATTTATAAACAAATATATGAAATAAACTCATTAATAATTAAGTAAAAATTGATTGAAACCATAATTTTTTAGTTAATATATTCTTTAAGAAATTAGACATTTAAAAAACTTAATAAATAGATTCATTTAATTACTATATAATTATTATAAAAATAAAACTGACTTGTTAGTACATCTCTAGTCATGGATTATAACATTTCCTTCACATTCAAAGTCTATTGACTTTGCATTTTTTTTCTTGTGATTTTGCAATTTTAACCAAAATTTCATGAAAATGCACAATTTCACTATTTTATGGAAATTTCAAAAATAATTTTCTAATTTCCAGGTAATATTATTTCTAATTTTCTATTGGCTCTACGAGTTTTTATGGGACATAATTTCCCTGGTGGAGGACGTTTAAAAAAATCAATTTTTTCACATACTTCACTTACATATGTTACCATAATAAAATAAAATTTTAACAAAATATTATTTAACAACTATTACAGCCAACACTTATATTTTTTTGTTAAAACTATACGCATGTCTAAGCCATGATATGTAAATAGTGCAGAAACATTTTTATATCATTGTTATTTTGCCACCATGACTTCAAGTTAGAGTGCATTTTAATTATTTACTTCAATCCTCTGTGCATTGGATAGATTCGATTATTCATATATGTATTCAAATTTTATGCCCATGGCTAAAGTGGAAATTGTTTATGGTTGATTTTCTTATGGCTCAACTAATGCGTAAGTTTTGGCGGCTTTACAATTGAGCTCGGCGTGTACATTGAATTAATTGCTATATTTATGGTGAAAACGTGTTTCATGGCTCTTGGGATGAGTAGTGCTCCACATGGCATTACCTCCGCTCTACACTGGTCCGGCTGTTAGTGCCATTTACTTCCGGCAGATCTGGGCTTTCCCGCCTTGGCACAGCTCGGAGGATTTCCCTCAGATTCTTTGCTCATCTGGCATTCACTGCCAGTGAGCTATGAGTTAACGAGTTTTCTCTTCGTTTTCCTTTGGTTTCTCGGTGCTCTCTCTCACATTTGGCATCCTCATGTTGCAGACTCCACCATGAGTCTGTATATCAAGCTCGCACACCCATGTAAACCTCATTACTAATACTATGGTATAGTCTATCTTCTCTGCGCATTTATTTTACGTTTATATTTGGTTTCGAGGTGCAAATTTCTTCAGAGTCGATTTACACCACTTGTTTTACTCTGACAGGATACCGACCCTAAGAACACTACCAGTTTCTTGTTTCATCATCTGGCTTCGAAGCATAATTCGCAACGGGCCAAGATTCCACGGCAAGACTAGAGGTAAGACCTCTTCCACGGGGTAACTCTATAGATTTGGGTTTGTAGCATAGATTTTACCTCTGTTACTCTTCTTTAGAACGATCGGAGTTCTAACCCTCGTCTCAATCCATTCCAGGAGGCAGCCGTGACGGGTTTAATTTCTGTCAGGTAATTCCCTACGGAATTTTGCAATACTATTAGATAATATGTGAGTTTTTTTTTTTTTTTAAAGTCCCGACTGAGGTTCTTAACTTAGCATTGGATTGTTTGTTTTTGTTACAGGTAAAGGGATCCCACCCCTCAACTCATCATACCTTGGATGATTCGTTCTGCAAAGGTTTCGGCTAACCCTGTTCGACTCTAACAGGTACTTAACTCATTCGGGGGTATCTACCCTATTCCGTGATTTTCTTCGTCGACCATCCCAGGTTTTTGACTTCCGGCTGAGAATTTATTTTTCTATGGGGCTTTGCCCAACTCAACTAGGGTTTCCTGTTCTTTTTAGCACTCTTTTTAAGAGGCGATAATTGTACAGATTTACATGTAATATTTTTGAGGGTTTTTGCCATGGTTGGTTTTAAAAAACAGGGATTCTTATACTGCTCCCACTCATAACGAGTAAGGGTTTTCGAAGTTTAAGTTCGGTCCATAAGGTCTGCTGAAACAGAGTTTTGACGTTTATGATTTACTGTAATTTTTGCATTATAGTCTGTTCAATACTTCGCGTACCTCTTATAACTTTCTTGTTGTGAATGTTTGAATCCAATTTTTTTTATCAAACAACCCATTCGGGTTTTCGTATTATTAATAGTTATATTAATGCTTTACACAAGGAACTTTGTCATATTCTTTTATACCACTAGGGTTTCGTCCTTAAATTCCTTAGATGCTCTATTATTTCTTGGTGGTTTCCATTCTAAGCTTCACAAGGAATGAAACAAAATGTTTAATGATGTGGCCACAACAAATATCTTGTTTTACTTTCCTTTAAGGGTTTGATTCTTCCATCTGAAATTTTGGCTATAAACCATATATTTTAAAAAGAAATATAGCAACGCATATGCATTGTTTAATCCGACTAATTCTCTCTTATTTTGTGTTCTACTTTCTGTATATTACTGGATTTTATTTATTTCTTTTATAACACTTTTTCTGCCTTCTACAGGCTATAAATACACTGATATTAGAACAGTATGTTACTACTACAGTTTTTACCATTTATCTAACACAGGAAGGAACATATACTGTGATAAGTCGGATTCTTTGTTTTTCATTTTCTATTCGCATAACAAAAAATACAGCTTAATAATCACTTGCATAATGGCATAACAAAGAACCTAATGCTAAAAAAAAACCACCTGTTCACTTTACTATGCTCGACCTTGGAAAATTCAATAATGCAAATACTTATTTCACATAAAAATACTTATCTGGAATTAACAGTCTTCCTAGCTGTTGTCCTCCCAACCATCAAGGGAGGCTATTACATCCTTCGCTTGCCCCCTAGCTCCAGAATCTGGATGGTGCCACGGGTTAACAGTGGAGTTTCTCTGCTGTGACCTCTGGATGGCCAATCCAGTCACCAGCAGATTATCTAGTTTTTTTTTTGTAGGGAATTCATAAAGCTATTTTCCACTGGACCATCCAGCTCAAGAAAATGCTTCTCCCTCTTTTTCCAAAACTCACAGAACCCCCACTCCTCTCTAGGGATTCCCTTTTATCCTTAGAGGAGTGGGTAACTGTTTCTCCAACTGTTGCCAACCACCTCCTATTCTTAGAAAGTTTTACCAACAACTTGAAAGATTTATTTTCAAAAAGCCAATCCTCCTATTTTATAATGTTTCAGTAAAGTAATTTCTTTTTTTTATAACTACAATAAAGTTTCAAATCTTTTACCAAAAATTAAAATAACAAATTTTTAACCAGTAAATACTAGTTATCTCTAATTGAGGCCGTCACATCTTCCCCCCCTAAAAGGAACACCGTCCTCGGTGTTTTAGCCTAGTTCTGAGAAAAGCTTTGGGTAAGCTTCCCACATAAATTTCTCGTCCTCCTAAGTAGCTTCATCCAGTCCGAAATTCTTCCACTGCACTTTCACCTGGATGACTGCTCGCTTGCGAAGTTCAATTTCCCTTCTGTCAAGTATGCGTTGCGGCTCGACCATAAATTCTCCCTCCGGTTCTACGCGAAACACAACAAGTCTTTCCGGTCAGTATGCATCAATCATTCAGAACTGAAGTAGGATTCCTATTCCTTTTTCCTACCTGAATATTTTGCCAATGAATCACATGTTTTTCATCATGTACATATCGCTTTAGTAAGGACATGTGAAACACATTGTGTACTTGAATATGACTGGGCAGGGCCAATCTATAAGCTATTGGTCCCACCCTCTCCAGTATTTGGAAAGGTCCACAGTACTGGGGAGCCAATTTGGCACAGGAGGCCCATCTCATGGTACTTATTTTGGGGTTAAGTCTTACGTATACATGGTCTCCTACTGCAAATTTGCGGTAGGACCTTTTATTATTTGCATAGATATTTTGTCTATCGTGCACAGATTTCAATTTCTGCATAATTCTTTTTACTTCAGCTTCCATTTCGGCGAACATTTCGGGTCTGAATAATAACTTTGTTTCGGGACTGTTCCAGGTGATAGGTGTACGACATTGCCTTCAATACAACGCCTCAAAAGGACTCATTTTCAGAGATTCCTCATATCCATTGTTATAGGCAAACTCAACTAGGAGCAAGCAATCCTCCTACTTGGTTGGCTGCTGCATCACATACATGCGCAACATATCCTCCAGAAATTGGTTTACTCCTTCTGTCTATCCATCAGTATGTGGATGATAGGCAGTACTAAAGTGTATTTGAGTTCCCAATCCAGTGAACAAGGTCTTCCAGAATGCGGATGTAAACTTAACATCCTGATCTGAAATTACAGTCTTAGGTATGCCATGCAACCTAAATATTTCCTTCATAAATATATCTGCAATCTGCACTGTCTTGTATGTAGATTGCATAGGTATGAAATGGTCCTATTAACTTAATTTGTCTACCACTACCATGATTGAATCATTCTGCCTTTTTGTTCGTGGTAAACCCGTGATGAAATCTAAAGAGATGACCTCCCACTTCCACTAAAGAATGGGTATGGGCTGCAACAATCCTGCAGGGTGCTGATGTTCCACCTTAACCTGTTGGCATTCAAAAAAATTTCTTAGATACTCTGCAATATTCTTACGCATTCCTGGCCAGTAATATACCATTCTTATTGCAGTGAGCATATTTTGATATCCTGGATGACCAGTGTAATTGCTGCGATGGAATTCATTAAGGATTAACTCCTTAAGATCTACACGATTAGGTACATATATTCTTCCATGAAATGTCATCATCTGATCTTCATTCTGTCCAAATTCTGATGTCTTTCCTTTTTTCCTTTCATCCTCCATTTTCTACTGCAAGAAATTATATTTTGGGTCCTTCTGGGCCTCCATTTTTAACTGTTCCAACAGTTGAATTTCCAGCTGGCTGTAAAACAATGCATAAATATTATGCAATTTTCTGCTTAGGGCATCTGCAACTCAGTTTTCTTTTCCATTAACATGTTGTATGTCCATATCAAATTCACTCAAAAAGGCATTCCATCTTGCCTGTATAGAATTTAAATATGCTTGCTTAAAATAATTAGTCAAGCTACTATGGTCTGTTTTAAGTACAAATATTTTACCTAGCAGATTATGCCTCCATACTCAGAGAGCATGCACTACTGTTGTAATCTCTAAGTCATAAGTTGAATATTTGTGTTCATGTTCTTTCAGCTTCCTAGACTCGTAGGCTATCGCTTTACCTTCTTGAGTTAATATTGCACCAACTCCTTCCTTGCTTGCGTCAGTACAAACCTCATAGTCTTTACGGAGGTCAGCTACCTTCAGAACCAGTGCTGTGGTTAGGAGTTGTTTCAGCTTTTCAAAGCTATTCTAGCATTCATTCATCCATTTTAGGGGCTTGCCTTTCTTCTGTAGAGATGTAATAGGATAAGCAATTTTAGAAAACCCTTCTATAAATCTTCTATAATATCCAGCTAGACCCATAAATGATCTAATGTCCGCCACATTCTGAGGTACTCGCCATTCCATAATGGTTTTGATATTTTCAGGATCAACCGCTATCCCTTCGGTTGATACAACATGTCCCAAGTATTGGATTTCTGATTTGAAGAAATCACACTTGCTAAACTAAGCATAAAGCTGATGCTTCCTCAGCGTCTCCAAAACTATTCTCAGATGTTCCTTATGTTCTTCCTCTCTTTTTGAGTATATCAATATGTCATATGTGAAGATAAGTACAAAGTTATCCAAAAATTGATGAAAAATGTCATTCATCAACCTCATAAAGGTTGCTAGCACATTTGTCAGTCCGAAGGGTAGTACCACGAACTCATAATGTCCATATCGATTGCGGAATGTAGTTTTGAAAATATCCTCATCCTTAATTCGAATATGATGATATCCAGACCTTAAATCTATCTTAGAGAACACCTTATCCCCTCTCACTTGATCGAATAAATCATCGATTCTGGGTAAAGGGTATTTGTTTTTAACTGTCAGCTTATTAAGCTGTCGGTAGTCCATACACATGCATAAGGTTTCGTCCTTTTTTCTAACAAAAAGAATTGGTGCTCCCAAAGGAGACACACTTGGGTGAATATAGCCTTTGTCTAAAAACTCTTGTAACTATATCTTCAACTATGTTAATTCTGGTATACTCATTCTATAAGGAGCTCTTGACACTCGAGAGGCTCCGGGCAGAAATTCAATGGTGAAGTCAATATCCCTTTTGGGTGGCAACCCAGGGATGTTTTTGGGAAAAACATCCACAAATTCCTGCACTACAGGAATGTCCTCCATAATTGGAGCCTTTTCCTTCGAATCTGCGTATCCTACTTGGATTGCGTACAACTGACATCCTTTTCTGATACAGTTGCCCATTTGGGATGCTGTTTTTGGGCGCAGTTGCACAGGCTTTTTAATTCCTTGAATTTCCCTGCGCGTGCCATCATGCATTCTAAAGTAAATTATCTTTTCCTTGTAGTCCACTAGGGTCTAATGTCTTTCCAGCCAATCCATTCCCAATAGCACATCATACGACCCCAATGGTAAAACATTTAAGTCTGCTTGTAACTATTGTTCTGCCACTTCCAGTATACAATTAGGAATTTTCGCAGTTACCTTACATTTCGCCCTGGTAGCTAATTGAACTAACCTTGAGTTCTTAAATTTATGTTCTTTTAATTTGCATAATTCCATGATTTTAGGACTTACATAACTTAAGCTTGCTCCATGATCTATTAAAATAGAAACATGTTTAGCTACTATAATACCTTCCAATTCAATCATTGTGGGCTGAAAATTAGCTTGTCGGTCCTCCAAGGCTGCAATTATACGAGGTATGTTACGAGCCACGTCCCCTACCATAGATGCCTTTTGTAGACTTGCTACAGCTTCACCTTTATTCCATTGGGGGCAGTTTTTGTAGTAATGAGCTTCCCCACAGCCCCATCACTGTAGGGGAGGTTTAGAATTCTGTCCTTGATTTGGTTTGCTTGATGCTTCCGTGGGTTTTTCCTCCACTAGCCACTTAGTCCTTTGATGATTTTTACCAAACTACTTACTAATAGCGTTCCAGGCTGAGCCTTTAAAGTTGCTACTTTTACCACTTTTGAAAATGGAGTCATTTTTCTGATTTTTCTTTGGTTGCTAGCTTTTCCCTACATCACCCTTGGCCTTATTATGCAGATAGCACATTCATGCTTTACGGATAGCCTCATCCATAGTCTGGGGGTTAAAAAATTCTATTCGTTCTCTCATGTGAGCAAGTAAACTGCTCAAAAACCTCTGCACCTTGGCTTTTTCTTCTCGGAGATAAGGAACATAGCGTAACAGGAAGTGAATTTTGTAACATATTAGTCCATGGTCATCTGTCCCAATCAAAGATCATGGAACTCCTTAGCTTTGTCATCATAAAATCTTTTCGTTAAGTACTTGTCCTTAAAACATTTCTGAAACAGTTCCCACGTGATATCTCGTTCATCAATGCCGCGTACATTTTTCACCTCCTCCCACCACAGGGTGGCTTTTTCTCGCAACTGGTATATAGCCAGTCTGGCCTTCATATTGTTGTTGTACTCATATACCTAAAAGCATTTATTTATATTAATAAACCAAGCTTTAGCCACCTCCTCTGCCTCACCATCAAATGTTGGTGGCTTGATTTTGCGAAATTTCCCCTGCAGTTCCACTTTCTGTCTCTTATGATCTTGCTGGTCGGATAAATTGCCCGACTCCACCGCATTGTACTTTTTACTTTTACTATTTTGGGAGGGAATCTTTTCAGTTCGGCCAGTAGTGTGGTTTCTAGTGTGCTGTTCTTCTTCTTCCGTGGATAACTTTTTTTCTGCACTGGGATTTCCCATTTCCTAATTTTGTTTATCGGATAGAATCTTTAGAATCTTCTCTTGATCTTGTAACAACCTCTCATTGTCCTTCCGGACTCTTAACATTTCTTCTTGTAGTTGCTATACTGTGTTCAACAAAAATGCATTTTTTTGTTGTTTCTCCTCAAGTAATCGACTCGTCCTTTGGTGTTGTTCCATAGTTAATTGAACCCACATCTCTAGATTCATGACTGTAGGGGCTTGAGTTTCCTCTGGTTGAGACTGAGATGCTGTAACTTCCCTCATTTTACTCGCTTCCGCTCAGTGCACTAATCACATACACGGCTTCATTGTTAGTAGACACTTAGGTTCCCAGTGTAGCAACTTGGCTTTGCTACCACTTGTCAAATATTTCACTTACATATGTTACCATAATAAAATAAAATTTTAACAAAATATTTATTTAACAACTATTACAGCCAACACTTACATTTTTTTGTTAAAACTATACGCATGCCTAAGACATGATACGTAAACAGTGCAGAAACATTTTTATATCATTGTTATTTCGCCACCCTGACTTCAAGTTAGAACACATTTTAATTATTTGCTTCAATCCCTGTGCATTGGATAGATTGGGTTATTCATATATGTATTCAAACTTTATGCCCATGGTTGAAGTGGAAAATGTTTAAGGTTGATTTTCTTATGGCTCGGCTGATGTGTAAGTTTTGGCGACTTTACAATTGAACTCAGCTTGTACATTGAATGAACTGTTGTATTTATGGTGAAAACGTGTTTCATGGCTCTTGGGTTGAGTAGTGCTCCACATGGCATTACCTCCGCTCTACACTAGTCCGGCTGTCAGTGCCATTTACTTCTGGCAGATCTGGGCTTTGCTACCTTGGCACAACTAGGAGGATTTCCCTCGGATTCTCTGCCCTTCTGGCATTCACTGCTAGTGAGATATGAGTTAACGAGTTCTCTCTTCATTTTCCTTTGGTTTCTCAGTTCTCTCTCTCACATTTGGCATCCTCGCATTGCAAACTCCGCCATGAGTCTGTATATCAAGCTCGTGCACCCATGTAAACCTCATTACTAATGCTATGGTATAGTCTATCTTCTCTACACATTTTTTTTACGTTTATCTTTGGTTTCGAGGTGCAAATTTCTTCAGAGTCGATTTACACCGCTTGTTTTACTCTAACAAGATACCGACCCTATGAACACTACAAGTCTCTCGTTTCATCATCTGGCTCCGAAGCATAATTCGCAACGAACCAAGATTCCACAGCAAGATTGGAGGTAAGACCACTTCCACGGGGTAACTCTATAGATTCAGGTTTGTAGCACAGATTTTACCTCTGTTACTCTTCTTTAGAATGATAGGAGTTCTAACCTTCGTCTCAATCCATTCCAGGAGACGATCGCGACGGGTTTACTTTCTATCAGGTAATTCCCTATGGAATTTTGCAATAGTGTTAGATAATATGCGAGGTTTTTTTTTTTTTTTTTTTTAAGTCCTGACTGAGGTTCTTAACTTAGCGTCGGATTTTTTATTTTTGTTACAGGTAAGGGGATCCCACCCCTCAACTCATCATACCTTGGATGATTTGTTCTGCAAAGGTTTCGGCTAACCTCGTTCGACTCTAACAGGTACTTAGCTCATTCAGGGGTATCTACCCTCTTTCGTGATTTTCTCTGTCGACCATCCCAGGGTTTTTACTTCTGGTTGAGAATTTATTTTTTTATGGGGCTTTGCCCAACTGAACTAGGGTTTACTATTCTTTTTAGAACTCTTTTTAAGAGGCGATGTTTGTACAAATTTACATGTAATATTTTTAAGGGTTTTTGCCGTGGTTGGTTTTACAAAATAGGGATTCTTATACTACTCTCGCTCATAATGAGTAAGGATTTTCAAAGTTTAAGTTCGGCCCATAAGGTCTGCTGAAACAGAGTTTTGACGTTTATGATTTACTGTAATTTTTGCATTATAGTTTGTTCAATACTTCGCGTACCTCTTATAGCTGTCTTGTTGTGAATGTTTGAATCCAAATTTTTTTATCAAACAACCCATTCGGGTTTTTGTTTTATTAATATTTATATTAATGCTTTACACAAGGAACTTTGTCATATTCTTTTATACCTCTAGGGTTTCATCCTTAAATTCCTTAGATGCTCTATTATTTCCTAGTGGTTTCCATTCTAAGCTTCATGAGGAATGAAATGAAATGTTTAATGATGTGGCCACAATAAATATCTTGTTTTATTTTCCTTTTAGGGTTCGATTCTTCCATCTGAAAGTTTGGATATAAACCATATCTTTTAAAAAGAAATATAGCAGCACGTATGCATTGTTTAATCCGACTAATTCTCTCTTATTTATTGTTCTTCTTTCCGTATATTACTGGATTTTATTTATTTCTATTATAACACTTGTTTTTCCTTCTACAGGCTATAAATACACTGCTATTAGAACAGTATGTTACTACTACATTTTTTACCATTTATCTAACGTAGGAAGGAACAGATACTGTCATAAGTCAGATTCTTTGTTTTTTATTTGCTTTTCGTATAACAAAAAATACAACTTAATAATCACTTGCATAATGGCATAACAAATAACCTAATGCTAAAACAAAACCACATGTTCACTTTACTATGCTCAACCTTGGAAAATTCAGTAATGCAAATACTCATTTCACTTAAAAATACTTATCTGGAATTAACAATCTTCCTAGCTATTTTCCTCCCAACCATCAAGGGATGCTATTATGTCCTCTGCTTGCCCCCTAGCTCCAGAATCTGGACGGTGCCACTGTTTAACGGTGGAGTTTCTCTGCTGTGACCTCTAGATGGCCAATCCGGTCACCAGCAGATTATCTAGTTTTTTTTTGCAGGGAATTCAGAAACCTATTTTCGACTGGACCATCCAGCTCAAGAAAATGCTTCTCCCTCTTTTTACAAAACTCACAGAATCCCCACTCCTCTCCAGGGATTCCCTTTTATCCTCAGAGGAGTGGGTAACTGTTTCTCCAACTGTTCCCAACCACCTCCTATTCTTAGAAACTTTTACCAACAGCTTGAAAGATTTATTTTTAAATTTTATCATATGAAGGTTATAATGGTTGGAAATGCCCACACATCATATCACATGAGTAAAAGACCTCTCTAGTTATTGATTCCTCTAAACATTAAAATAAAAAGGAAAAAACATAAAATGAAATAAATAAAGAGCTATTTTGAATTATATGTTATGATATTTGTATAGTATAGTCCTAAACTAGGTGATGGTTGAGGCCAGAAATTATAGTGAAAATGTTTTTCCATGTGGGCTAATCTACCTTACAAATTGTACAAATTTTTCTGAAGACATCATTGTCTCCCATTGTAGACTTGCTAGTATGTCCTACATGTGCTATTACATTTGATTTTATGAAATAACACAAATAAACACATAGTCTTAGTTGTTAAGCCTACTAAAATTTTATATACTCGCTATAATGTTGGCACAATTTTTTTTTTTGTCCTCTGTAGCCCTACTCCATTATGTTTGATGCTTAGTTTTGGGTTTGTTGTAAGGCCTTTTCAGGTGATCACTCTTAGTGCTTTGTGTTTTTCTATGTTTTTGGGGTTTTTGACCCATTATGTCAATGTTCGCAGCTTGTCTTTGGGATTGTTTTATCTATTATTTTTAAGTTAATGTTTGTAAATTCCACTTCTTTTGCCTTGGGAATCTTTCCGTGTGCTAGTTTTTTGAATTTCCTATGAGGTTTTATTTATTTAATGCATTCAACATATACAAAATGTAACTTTATTCTTCTTTTGGATGAATAAAATTATGGGTGTCTCTTTCTTGGTGAAAAATAAATTGCTATTAGAAACTGCATGATTACATTGAATGTAGTTTAAAGTTTAACTAGAAATTGCAATGATTTTATTATGAATATTATTTACGTTGAAAGCATCATTGATTTTCGATTAAGACCTAAAATTTCTTGTAATTGACTAAGCAGTTGCATTTTTTGGATCTAAGAAAATGGATAAATGGCCCAAGACCCACATACATTTGGTAGGGGTTAGGAGTGAAAATTTTCTAAGCTAGTATGGTTTTCATTGAATAACTATAATGATTTGAACCACATTTGATGGTTTTGATTCAATAATTATGATGATTTACCCCACATTATTTGAGCGCAGCCAATAGTAGTAATTCTCATTATCGGTTGACCATTGAAGTATGATAGGTTCTACCACATTCTAAGAAAAAATGGTTTGTAATAAGACAATTTTTTTTTTGATTGGCTAAGAGCTCATATTGTTTAGATGTAAAGAAACAAGTTAATAGGTAGATACCTAAAGGCATCTAGCAAGAGTGAAAATCTAGTTCCTTATAAATTTCCATTACATTATTCTAGATGATAAAGTTTTTTTATTTTATTTTTTCATTTTGTACACAATGTAATGATGAATCAATCGACTTTAACCAATAAAAAATAATAATAAGTTTTTACTATTATTTAATAACTAAATTATAATTTAATTTGTTAAAAAAATACTATAAAATAATTTTCTACTTATATAATAAAAAAATATGAAATAAATATTCTAAATATACATTTTATTCTATTAATCCAAATATACATAATTGATAATTATAAATAATACAAATTATATTATTATTATATATATTATTATTTAAAAATTTAATATTATTATTGTTATTATTATACAACTTTAAGGTCACATCCAAGCTAGACACCAAATCGGTGTATGATACACCCTTATTTGTGAGACTAGGGACCCACCTCCTCGTGGCGATAAGGTATACATACTCTACCTCCTCTAGTTTTGAATTTGTGACCTCTTAGGGGTAAACACATGCTCTTTACCATTAAGCCGACTCAAAATGTATTAAAATGAGTAAGAGAGATCTTACAATATTTTTTTTTGATATTGAAATAGTAAAAATTATAACTAAAATTAGTTTATAAAATCTTAAAAGATAAAAAATATTAATTTATTTTAAATATAAATTATGCATATAAGATTAAATAATATCAATATCTCATATTAATAATATTAGTAGATCCTTTTAATATAAATACAAAAATATACATAAAATAATATCAATATGTCATATTAATAATATGAGTGGATCCTTTTAATACAAATCAATAAATTTACATCTCTTAAAATTACTTCGAATTTTATATATATATATATCATATATTTATTAATAGTTGGTGATTTGGGGAACAATAATAATACAATTTGCAGGAGAACATAGAATTTGAAAAGGTGGTAATTATTGGTCGAGAAACAAAGAAAAATGAAAAGGTGGTGATTTTTGGTGAAAAAAAGAAGAAGAAATGCTAAATCCATTGGATGCATTGTCGAGATCGATGCTTAAGAAGTTTTTGTATTTAGGCAACAATATTCATGGAATTGCTGGAACAAATAAAGGTGTAACAAAATTAAGAGAAAACCATTATTTATGCAGACAAATACTAAATTAATGACATCCTCAATGAAAATTGATGTGGATTTCATTATGCCAAAGACGTCAACAGTTGTAGATTGAAGACATAGAGTTTGGAAAACAACACAGGAGCTCACAAGTGCAGATCATGAGGAGCTCCCATAATAAAATGCACCCGCTTGAGGTTTCTCATTAAACACCAATGATTAAATAGATACATTAGGTATAACATATTCCTAAATGATACGAACTGAATATCTAATAAAAAACGAAATCACAACTACGTAACCAAATGCCTAATCTCCGTTAATTTCTAACACTCCCCCTTAATGGAGAAATAGATTTTTAAACACACCTAATGTATCCCTAAACAAATCAAACTTTAGTCTTCCTAGTGGCTTAGTGAATATATCAACCATATTATCACAAGAATTACAATACTCTACAGAAATCTCTTTGGACTGCACTTTCTCCCTAAAAAAATGAAATTGAGTGTCGATGTGCTTAGTGTTTTTATGAAACACGGGATTTTAAGATAGTTTGATGGAACTCTGATTGTCATAATTGATGATCGTAGCTTCTATATGTTCTTCCCCTGCATCTTGGAGAAGTCTACGCAACCAAACTGCCTCACATGTTGCTGCGCACATGGCTTGATATTATTCTTCTGCTAAGGATAAAGCAACAGTATGCTACTTCTAGTTGGACCAAGAGATGACCCCGGAACCAATGTTGAAGGTGTAACCTATAATTGATCTTCTGTAATCTAGATTTCCCACCCAATATGAGTCTGTATAACCTATTAACTTAACATCAAATGAGTCATAATACAAAATACCAAAGTCTGATGTTCCTTTCAGATACCTTAATACTCCTCTCACTACACGCCGATGATTTTCATGAGGTTGAGTCATAAACTGAATCAAAACACTCACTACATAAGCTAAATCTGGTCTTGTTGTAGTCAAATAAATGAGACTACCAACCAATTGTCTGTACAATGTTGCATCTACATATTTTGAACCATCATTCATCTAAAGTTTTCTATTCTACTGTAAAGGTACACATGAAGGCTTACACTCATCCATATTAAACCTGGACAAAAGACTCTTTGCATACTTACCCTGGGACAAGAAAGTTTGGCTTGAATCTCTCCAAAATTCTAGACCCAAACAGTATTGCATTTCTCCAAGGTCCTTCATCTCAAATTTCTGTGATAATTACTGCTTGATTTCTTCAATGAGATTGTCTGCACTTCCTGTTATTATCATATCATCTACATATAGAGAAATCACCACTATTTGTCCTTCATTATTAAATATGGTATATAGATTGAGATCATTTTTCCTCCTTTCATAACCACGCATGAGGAAAAAAAGAATCAATTTTTTCGTATCAAGATATAGGTGCCTGCTTTAAACCATATAAAGCTTTCTTTAATCTACATACTAGGCGTTCTTCTCCCTTCTTAACTAACCCTTCAGGCTGTACTAAATATACTTCTTCTTTTAAATCACCATTTAAGAAAGCAGATTTAACATCTGATTGATGTATTTTCCAATGATGCTTAGTGGCTAAAGCAGTAATCATTCTGATGGTATTTAATTTTGCAACAGGGGAAAATGCTTCCTCAAAATCAATACCTTCTATCTAGGAATATCCCTTTTCCACCAACCTTGCTTTATGCTTATCAATAGACCCATCTGTTCTAAATTTCTACTTAAATAACCATATGCAACCTATGGGTTGTTTATCATTAGGAAGCTTTACTAGATCCCAAGTATTTTTTTTAATGATTGATTCATATTCCTCATTCATTGCTTTCTTCCATTCAAGAATTTTACTAACTTCATAAAAATTAGAAGGTTCTGCAATGTTTAACATACCAGTCATAAGTGCACAATCCCTATATCGAGCTGGTAACTGTTTTCGCCTTCTTGATCTTCTGAGTGGTGGGGGTTCAATTATTATACTTCTTTATTCTCTTTGTGGACTGAAATCCACATTATCCTGTTGTTGTTCCTATTGTTGTTCCTGCTTCTGCTTCTGTTCTTGTTGCTGACTGATTCATGTTTCACTATCCTCTTCTGAAAGTAAGGGTACATGCCATTCTTCATTGTTTTGAACAAGATTTCCATCATCAATCTGTTCATGGAATAATACATCTCTACTGACAAACACTTTGTGAGTAGCAAGGTCAAACAATTTATAAGCCTTATACTCACTGCAATATCCAATGAAAGTGCATTTAATGGCCTTTGAATCTAAGTTATTCCTGTTCTATTTGGGAACATGTGTAAAAGCTTTACAACCCAATACTATAAGATGACTTACTACAAGCTTGAAGCCAAACAATTATTCAAAAGGAGTTTATGCTCAAGAATTTGAGTAGGACTCCTATTCTTTAAATACACTACAGTATTAACAACTTCTACCCAAAAACCATAGCTTAGGTTCTTACCTTTCCACATACTACGGGCACACTCAACCAGTGTTATGTTTTTCTTCTCAGCAACTCCATTCTACTGAGGAGTATAAGGTGTTGTAAATTGATGCTATATCACATGCTCATTGCAGTATTTGATGAAGACTCCTGTCTTGAATTCTCCCCCTTGATCTGATTGAAGAATCCTGATGAACTTTCCTGTATGTTTCTCAGTCATGTTTCTGAATTGCTTGAAATATTCAAAATCATGACTTTTCTGTTTAAGAAAATATACCCACGTGAATCTTGTACAGTCATCAATAAAGAATAAAAAATAATAGGCCCCACCTAACAATCTTGTCTACATCGGACCACATAAGTCAGTGTGTACAAGTTCGAGTATACCCCTATGTTTTCTATCTTTAATGGCAGGAAATTCATCTCTATGTTGTTTACATGCTTCACAACAATATGCAAATTTTTCAAAACAGGAAGACCATCTGCCATACCATTGTTCTGTAATAGAAGGAGATCATTGAAATTGATATGCCCAAGTCGTTGATGCCACAAATTTTAAGCAGACTTATCTAACAACATCAAGGCTTACTGTGGCATACTCTTCATATCTAGTTTGTAGAGTCCTCCTATGAAAATACCTTTAGCAGTGGGCTTCATCTAATCCAAAAAATCTTTAATAATACAATGAGATTTTAAAAATTCTACTTTGAGGTCCTGATCTGTAATCTTTGACACAAAAATCAGGTTCTCCTTAATGCCAGGAACATACCACACATCTGATATATTCCTGATCTTACCATCAGGCAGAGTAACAAGGAAATATCCATGTCCCTTGATCTCATACCCTCTATTATCTCCAAGGTAGACTTTTACTCCAGCGTTGGATTCTCTAAAATTTTTGAACCATTGATTTTTACCTGACATATGCGAGGAGGCTCCAAAATCCATGAACCAAATATCTTATTCATCCTCCTCAGTAGCTAAGTCAGTCTCAGGCATAAACAATCTAACATCAAGATTCTGATCTGTGTCTGCATCTGCATCTGCATCCGCCAAATGACCTACATGTCTTCTCTTCTTGTACCTCTCCTAATTTTCTTTCTTCTTTCAAAAAGATTTAGCAATATGGTTTATCTTACGACAATAAAAGCATTTAAGAGTAGAGTCATTTCTATGCGAGGTCATACCTTGTGGTGTCCTTTTTGATGTGTCACCCTTCCTCTGATCAACCATTTCTCTCCCTTTTGGCTTGAACTTTGTTATCAATGCAAGATCTGGATCTTGAGGTTTGAGAGACAACCTCTTTTCCTCTTCTTGTAGAAAAATCTCAGTAAGCTATTCAAAACATGGAGGCTTTTCTCTTGCATTTAATCTGGTTATAAACATCTGATAGTCATCCGTCATGCCATTCATGGTAATTGTCACCAGATCATCATTTGCCACGGTTTGACCGATATCAGATAGTTTATCTTTAACTTCCTTTATCCAGGATAAGAATGATGAAACATAATCATTCTCATCCATCTTGATTGAGAGGATCCTCTTCTTGAGGAACAGGGTTTGAATGGTGTTCTTGATTCATACATATCTTTGAGAGTTGTCCAGATGTCATTTGTTGTCTTCGAATCCTGAATATGAGGGATGATGCAATCTTTAACTGAAAATTTGAGTAGCACCTTTTCCTTCATCTCCCTTTTCTCTCACTCTTGAATTGTTGCATTCGTTCGACCATTTGCAATAGTCGGCTTAACTTCATCACCGATGATAGTGCTATAAGAATTTTTTCCCTTAAACAAAGTCTGAAGCTTAAATTTCCAATTTGTGTAATTGGAACCATCCAAATTGCGACTTTCATTTAAGTAATATGCCATCTGAGCATTCATCTTGGAGAAAAAAAAGAATACTGTTGGAACACCTAATCCTACATGGGTAGGTGTGGAATATGAAAAGTCACAATGGAGTCCAAGTGACCTTGGAATTTGAAACCAAGAGTCACACCATTGTACTATAAATGTACATCTTTTTATAATGGAAAATAAGAAAGCCTCACGCTTATCCTTCATTGTGTGTTTAGTCTCTTGTGTGTGTGTTCATCCTTCCTCATACACCATGTGTGTGTCTTAACATGGTATCAGAGCGGGCGATTGCTAGCCCTGCTCCAAATTGAGTGAGCCATTTTGTGTTTATGGCCTGTGCATATCTGCATTTTTGTAGCATTTAGAGAGTTTTTCCAGCAGTGATTTTGCAGACATTTTGCAGCATTCTGGCATTGGTTTTAAGAAAGAGCAGCATTCAAAATCCGTGGCAGCACTCAGACATTGACTTTGAAGAAGAGCAACAGTGCTGTTGAAGAAGCACATCTGAAGGTTTTCATTCTAATTTTTCTCTGCAATTTCTGCCTTTAATTCTGCTTTTAAAGAGCTGTTGGAATAGTGTTTTAAACTAGGTTTCTGAAGAAGAAGTTTCTGGTTTTTAATGGAAAAGAATTCTGAGTTTTGCTGAAGATTTCATCATCCTGCAATTTTCTGCTGCTATATGGCCCTTTGCAATTTCTTGAAGAAAAATTCTAGATTTTTGAAGTAAAAATTTTCTGAGTTTACTGGCGAAAGTTTCTCTACAATTTCTGAAAGTTATTCTGCTGAAAAATTACAAACTTCTGTACATTTGTAAAATTCCTGCAAGAAGAAAAAAAAATTCCTACTCTTTTACTCTACTCTGCTGTTATATAAAAATTAAAAAAAAAAAAAAATTAAAAAAAAAAAAAAATTTGAACCCATATTTCCCTACAGCCTGCGCTCTCACCACAGCTGCTACTCCACCGCTCCCATGCCCCTACTCCACCATATCCCTTCCTCACACGGCCTCCCTATCTCACACTCGCCCTTATCAACCCTTATCACTCTGCTCCCCAACTTACAATCCGCGACCTTATCTCACACCTACCCTTGCACAGCTCCTTATTTCTCCACGCACTCAACACCCTCTCTTCCCAATCTACGGCTCCCCTACCGACGACTCACGGCAACTCCCATCTCAAATCACCCTTTCACTCCCTTTGAAACCTGCGGCACTCCCCTCAACGCCGGCACACACACTCCCCATCTCTCTTATCTGCTACCCCTCGGCCCTTTTAAAAACCCCTGCTCAACACATTTACGCTACTCATCTCCCTTCCCCACCTCTGCGCTCAACCCACGGCCTTTGGCCGGCCCCCCTCCTCCCTTGCTTGGCCTTACGACCCTTCCCTTACCCTTTTAATTAAAAAAATATATTATTTAACTAATCGCCCCTCCCATTTTAAAATTCGTTTTATATATTTAAATTTCTTTTAATATACCCTCCTCCCACATATAATACCCCTCCCTTACGTATATCATTTCCATCCTAATTTTTTATTATTAAAAGTTCCCTTTCCTTTTTAAAATTACTTTCCTCTTTTCCCTTTTAATTTTTTATTATTAAAATTCCCCTTTTCCCTATTAATTAATTCCTAAACTAATTCCCCCCCCCCTTTATTATTTTCTACATTTAAAATCCCTCTCCCTAAATAAATTTCCCATCTTTTTTAAATCCCCCTCCTCCTTTTTTATTATAGTCCTTCATTCTCATTTTTTAATTATTCTCTTTAAAAAAAAAACAGCAGAGAGAGAGAGGAAAAAGAGCAGAGAGAGAAAATGAACAGCAGGAAATGAAGAGAAAATGGACTGAATACATAAAGAAAATTGCAGATTACATTTGTGGCATTGACATAAGAGTGATTTTTTGAAGAAATTGACATTTGAAGACAAGTTTACCATCATTGAAAACAGCTATTTGAAGAAGAAAATTCAGCTGCCATAAAAATATTCTTGCACAAGTATTTTCAGCTACACATTTACAAATATTTTGCAGAGATATGTATTGAGCTGACATTGTATTTTGAGTGGAATTTTCCTCTTCATTCATAGTTGGAAATTCTTTGCAGTCATTTGTATTTGATGAATCACATTGTAAACGGGTACATTTTCGGTTGTAGCCGACACCCTTTCATTTTTTGAGCCTAAGTTGTTGAAAATGGTCAAAATCAATGAGGCATTAGAGTTGTTGAATAACCTCATTCATTCAAATGTTGATGACATGATAAAAATGAGCAAGGATGCTCTTTGTAAAATTCACAGTTGTTTGCAAGATGCACATGAAAAGATTGAGTTTTTGCAGTTGGAATCTCAGCTCCAACAAGATGAACTTCAGCAAAAGAGTCACCATTCTGAACCTGTTTCTGTTCAGAAGATTGTGAAGGACTCTCATCAGAAGAAAGAAGATAAAGTTCCAGATGATTCCCATTCAGTTCATTGTACTAGAGCAGATGTACATGCAGATGCAGCAGTTCAGCCTGCACTTCTCAAGCCCATCATCAGACCTTGGGAAGAGCTTGTCCACAACAAGCACCGAACTGGTCTTGGATATGACAAGGATGTGTCCTTTCATATTCCAGACTACACAAAGCCCATCATATTTCAGAGTGCCGGATTCTTGTATGACAGTTCACCTGCAGCTGTTCCAGATCCTGCTCCACTTCCACAACAGATTAAGAAATGCCAACACTGTGATCGAGTTGGCCATACGAAAGATCACTGTTTTGATCTTCATCCATGCAAGCATTGTGGTCAGCACACTCATTCTTCAGATAGATGCTTCAGACACAAGCCTCCTGCAAGAACCAAGATTCATCTTGGATGGATCGCTTCTTGGCAATGGGCATCAGCAGCCAAGAAGATGTTTACGACACATGTTAGAACTTGTTCACGGATATTGAAAAAACTTGCAGTTGAGTTTTCGCCATCATCTCACCTTGTCCCTGACAGGGGGGAAAATGGTGGTCATGTACAAGCTTCGACGACAGATCAAGCGAGCCTGAGCCACAATCTCTCATTCCATGTTCAGAGTTGTAGCCAGCAGTTCAAGCGAGCCTGAGCCACAATTCTTCATTCCAGATTCAGAGATGTAGCCAGAGACACGGATGCCCATGAGCATGCCTTTGGTTGGTGGATAACCTTAAAACCATCATCTTTGGTTGGTGGATAACCTAAAACCATCACAGGTAGTAGACCTCCCTTCTTTTAGGTCGAAGGTCTCCCTTTCATATATGAGGAACACTTCCTCTAGCAGAAGCCTTCAGCTTCTTGCCAGCATTGGTTGAGTTCCAGGAAATGCTACAAGCATTCCAGAGTTGTTGGTAATCCTAAAACCATCACAGGTCGTAGACCTCCCTTCTTTTAGGTCGAAGGTCTCCCTTTTATATGAGGGACAATTCCTCTAGCAGAAGCCTTCAGCTTCTTGCCAGTTTTGGAAGAGTTCCGGGAACTGCAACAAGTATTGCGTTCCAGTGTTTGTGGTCATCCTAAAACCACCTATTTTTTCCAACATTTTAGAGAGTTGATTCAGCCAAGTGCTGTCATGTATACTTTGCAAATTTGTATTACAACTCTTTTCTTGGACTCACACATGCCCCTTCGGATTAAGGGGGGATGTTGGAACACCTAATCCTACATGGGTAGGTGTGGAATATGAAAAGTCACAATGGAGTCCAAGTGACCTTGGAATATGAAACCAAGAGTCACACCATTGTACTATAAATGTACATCTTTGTATAATGGAAAATAAGAAAGCCTCACGCTTATCCTTCATTGTGTGTTTAGTCTCTTGTGTGTGTGTTCATCCTTCCTCATACACCATGTGTGTGTCTTAACATGGTGTTTAACAAATACTCCAGCAACTTAAAAAAAAAAAACCCAGATTACCACAACAAATTGAATGTAGTTATGAGTTACATCATATGTTTTCAAGGCAATGAAAAAATTATACCGTTTAAAAAAAACTTTTGGAGCTTGACAGCGATGATGAATATATTGTTGCAAGGCCTGGCAGCCTCCGTTAGCCTCTAGTCAATCATCAGAGAACTCAAGTTGCCACTGTGTCAACTCTTGGATATGAGCAACAGACTTCTCGTAATGATTCTTGGAGTACCCAAATGAGAGAGAAGTATGCCACAAATACAATATCTCCCTCAGTAATTTGAGGATCTTCGAGATCTCATTGAAACAATAACAATTGACAGGTAGCATTTGGAAACAAACTGGCATATGCACAGTATTTATTTATATATGTTTTCATAGTAGCTCTCTTCTTGCAAAGAAATGCCAATGAAAAATTTCTTTTACATGCAGCTCTGGAAACACTGTACGAGTATCAACGGGCAGCCCAAAACTTCCCAATTGAATCTTCTAGTTCACAAATCCTGAGAATCAACATGAACAGGAAGAAGTTTCAGTTCACCATGACTTCTGGTTGTTAGTTCGTCCAATATTTCTGCGTCACCAATAATTTCCTTGGATCGATCCTCTCGACAGTGCAAATATGGTTAACTGAGATGGATAAGATCGACCATGCCGACAGTTGATACCATGTCAACAATTGCATGGCCCACACCTGTCGCTATCTCGACCAAGAAGAAGTCGGGTATGGTGTTGAAAAAATATAATGCAGCATTCGAATTACATATTACTGCAAACTCTTACAAAGGTTGGACTGACAGTGCTCGGCCTTAGGTTGGATCGACAGTGCTCAACCTCCATGCAGGCTTAGCCGGCCTCCACTACGGCTCCTCCGCAGCTTCCAGAGCAGAGGCTCCCTCAACGGCAGATGCTCCACAGATGCTCCACGGATTTAAATAGGCTCCACACTTGGACTCTTCATGATATGTCCTTCAACGATGCCAGCAAGTCCGATCCGATCCGATCCAGGATGCTAGTGCCTCTGAGGAGCTTTCCGATCTGCTCCACCTCCAGGCAACACCACGAGAAAAATGCCTTCATGGCCTTGGTATCCACAGCACGAAAAAAAATGCCTTCATGGCCTTCACACAACCTCACGGCCTCCCTCATGCAGTACGGAAACAAAGAATGCAGCTCTACATCAGCGAGCCACGAAATTTGCCTTCATGGCCTCCACTCGGGCTCTTGACCTACCTCACACACAACTTGATTTACTTGCAAAGTCTCTCAGCTCTCCTGAGCTCTGATACCATGTAAAAAGTTGCAGATTGAAAACATAAAGTTTGGCAAACAACACAGGAGCTCACAGGTGAAGATCACTAGAATCTCCCACAAGAAAAGGCACCTGCTTGAGGTTTCTCATTAAACACCAATGATTAAATAGCTACATTAGGTATAATAGATTCCTAAATAATAGGAACTAAGTATCTAATAAAAAACAAAATCACAACTATGTAACCAAATGCCTAATCTCCATTAATTTATAACGTGTTTGGAAAATGGGCAGATATTTTTCCACAACTACAGGTGAGTGGTATTATTGATAATAGCTCTCTCGAAAGGTGGGGGTTGTCTTTTCAAAATCAGAACGAGTTTATGGATAATTATCGCTTGGAAATCGCTGCATGCTAACAGGCACAATGACTTTGTACATGTTCATCTTCATTGGAAACTATCTTAGCTCTGACATCAAAGTTGGAAAAAACGATATGGACAACTACCACTTGCAAATCACCGCATGCTAAAAGACACAATGACTTTTTACGTGAACATTTTCATGGGAACCTTTCTTAGTTCTGAGGGCAGAGTTGGAAACGAAACACAAATATATTTCATCCCTCTCCTTGATCTCTGACAGAGCCTCATAATGGAGAATATGTACTCTCGAAACGATGTCTCTTTTTTATTTTGCAAACAAGTCTTGTTTTGTGGAGAGGCTTTGATAGTTATCAAAGAATAGTAGAGCCGAAGTTAGAATTAAAGAATTGTGCACTCGAACGATTTTTTTTTTGAAAATTCTATATTCATTATAACCAAATATTAATTAATTTAATATTATTTTTTAAAAAGGTGAAAATATTAGATAAGTGTCACTTTCATACCTAGAATACATATTTTCACTCAATTGTTTTATCTTAATAATATATTCTAATGTTGGAAATGATAAAACATAAAATATCAAGTAAATTACGTGGAATAAAAACATTAGTGGTGTTTATTAGCGGATAAATCAAAATGATGATATCAATCTTTTATTTTCAATTAAAAAAAAGAAAGTTACATTTAGCAAATATATCTGCGATTTACATCATAAAAAATTAAAAATAAAATTTATATTTTTAAAATATATATTTATTATAAATTTTATGATTGTTTGTATTTGGGATTTAAGAAAAAAATTGAAAAATAAAAAATAAATACTAATTTTATATTCTTAAAATATATATTTATTGGAAAATTTACTATTGGTTCTGAATTAAATTGTTGTATATAATTTAATGTCACATATACTATCTCAATCTTAGGTAAAACCTCCACAATAATTTGTTTTTAAGCTAACCTATGTAATTATCTGTATTATTTCATGTTAATGACTAAGACTACATGCTTATGGTCTCTTACTATAGAAAAAGAGTCAAACTCGTATGTTGTAAGGAGTTTATTATAATAGCGTTTTTTATTATGAATGATCCACGCCTAATCATAAGGTATGATATTCAAATGAAACCTGTCCAAAAAATCTATGTCCTATCCATCACATGGTGGTACACGAATATCTATTTCGTCAACTCTTTTCTGGCGGTCATAACATCTGTTTGTTCGGCCGTAGTGGATTCCAGCTTCACAATTTTAATTCAACCTGCATGTCGTGGTACGGGTTCTTTAATGGGTAATTTGCACGAGAATGATTCTCGATTTGTCTGCAATCTACTTCTCGTCACACCGTCGATGGTTTTAGATGAGAAAAGTTCTCATGAATTTCGTGTGATGTGTTAATCTTTTGGTTTCAGTTGTTCATAGCTGCTTTGACCTCCGAAGTTCCCTCGCTCTGCAACTCCGCCCATGAATGGTTCAGATTTTTGGCACCGAGGCTGCCTTCGACCCTTTTGGCTATGGCAGCCGTTGGTTCTTAAAAAGTAATCTCTTAGTTGTGAAAGGAATTAATGCTTAAGACATTTAAAAAAAATATTTTATGGAAACATTTTTAATTATTCGACCTTTGTCCTATTTTTCTGGAAATTAATTCTTTAAAATTCTTAATAACTTGAAATAATAAAATATTCCACAATGTCTGAATGAAAAGAAGAACTGTTGGGAAATTCAAAATAATATGCTGTAACACAAAATCTATTACTTTAAGTCTCAGAATGAATTCGTAAAGAGAGAAAAGTTGGAGTGAAGGAATGCATATTAAGGTTATTTCACTCTTACTTACAAATGTAATTAAAATACCAGAAAGTACATTACTTCACTTCATTCAAAGAAGAAAAAATACAATATGACACAGGAAATTGCAAGAAACTTCATGCCTCTTTCATTAATGCATCAAAAAAATAAGTACAAAATTGTCGTCTTCGGGAGGTCCAAAACTGGGAACCTTCTGCCATCTGTATTTTTGGATTTTATCCCTGCTCTTTCACCGTTGAATTAGTTTTCAGAAATAAATACTTAAAGAAGTAAATAATTGTTTCACTGTGGTAGATTTTACAAAATTATTATAATATCATATGTATATATAATACATAATATTATTTTTAAATAACATTTATTTGCAAGATTTATGATTAGATACCATTTGAAATTCATAATTAAAATTGGGATTTGAAATTAAAATACATAAGCTTCAGCGATCATCGCACAATGCCCTTTACTAAAACCAAAAACCACTTGCAGAGGCACGCAGGAAATTTTTTGAAATGGAGAGAGGTGCTTCTGCAATCAATGATGACTATGGATGTCCAAATAAGTAGTTTGGCAAAATATTCTTACGGGACCACACTTAGGCATAACTTCAGTGCAGTTTGTGCTTCCGAGTTATCGTTGGATCTGGGCACAAGATATCTGAGGTATTGATCTCTTCTTTCTCATACCTAAACCATTGTCCCCTTTGAAACAATACTCTCAGTTTTGGAGCATTTGAAGCAACGTCAATGGTAAACCCGCTAAAGTCTTATGACATAGTATAAATTCCTACATCAAATAAATGATAAAAAAAATAGCCTGTATCATTCAAGTCTTCTTCTGAGATGAAAATTGTGATCATACAAATCGAATTCTAGCAGAACAAAGTCATTGCCAATTTGCAAAACGTTTTTTTAGAAAAATGGTTTTTTAAGGAACCCACAAAATCCTTGAAACCACTTCAAATTTCTAAAAATTTCTCACGATGAAGTCAACTGGGGTCATTCTGTACAAAACCCATATCGTAGATTTATTAAATATTTCCTCGTTTGCCTACAGTAAGCAATCAAAATTCATGACCTGTGAGTGATTACGTTTTCTGCTAATGATCTTTTGGATTCACATAAGTCTAAGGAACACTCTGCGCTCGTCCTCTAGAAAAAGTATTCTTACGTATTGCTTGAAAATATCTTTTGTAGAAGATTAATGATGTTTTTTAATAGCCAAGATGAAATGCAAGAAGTATAGACTTTATATAATCAAAATGACCTGGGCAATGTACAAATTTCGCATGGGTAAAATGTTGAGATGTGGAATTTGTACTTTAATTATTGTCGATGCATCTGTGGAGCAACATTTATAGTGGTTATGATGTGCAACTTAACTAATTGAAAATGTACTACTAGTAGATGGCTCACTTTCCCAAAAGGTAGATAAACTGTATTCAATGTATTCCCTGTACTAAAAGGAATGCAAAGAAAAACATCTCATGCCCAAGTAGATAGTTCAAATGACGCTGGAACATTCATAGTTCTAAAACGAATTGTATAAATACATGAAGCCGCTAAGTTTGTTATCTCTTCAAGATTATCCACTATAGAAAATAACTCATAGCCTTTTCATCTAAAGTTGTAATCTTTCCAAAGGTTGAACCACTTTTCTCTATTATATGCCCATGTGAAGATTTAATTATTCCATATTCATCGTAGTATCTCTTTTTCCTTAGACAATGCTCTTAACAACATTCACAAAGTTTTCTAATATTTTGTCAGATCCTGATCTCATTTCTTCAACCTGTTTGGCCAAAGCCTTTTTCTCCTTGTTTAAATCATCTTTACCTTTAGTCAAAGAATCAACTATTCCCTTCTATAAAATTGAATGTTTATTATGATTTTTAGCTTCAGAATTAAAATTTGTCTCAATATGGGCAATTTAAAACAACCTCTTTCTCCAAATTTGATATTCTTTGCACTCATATAGTTCCACCAAAATTTTGGAATTCTCCTCAAAGAATTGATTCCTTTGTTCTCCAAGTTTTGGGTCAAAATAATTTTTTATTTTCTCAAGCTCAACTTTCACTACATGAAGATCCTGAACAACCTTGAATTTACTAGAACCTCTCTTGACTTTTAGCTGAGTCAAATTATGCTACAACATCCGACTCCAATTAGGGATAGTGGTCTGGTAGTAAAGTGCTGAGAACTTCTAGATCAGTAGCCTTTATTGGGCATGGAGTTAAACCAAAATGGAAATTGATCCCAGTATGAAATCTCTTCACTTGATACATTTTGGAAATTTTCCTTTATTTTTAAACTGAAAATACCAAACTAGAAATACTGCAACTGAAAATGCTTAACTTCTGATGTTATTTACATACAGCTCCTATACATATATACATTTCTGCACTTAATCAGGTGATGTCAACCTTCCAATGGCACCAACCCAACATCCGTGTGTTAAAATTAATGCCTCCATACTGTCGAAGTTTAAAAATAACAATGAGCATGTACCATGAAATTTCTCCAAATACAAATATTTTCACATACCTGTGCATAAATGGTTGTTGCTGATCAAAGAAATTTGTCATATACACAATCACTAGATCATAGAACTAACGAGACAAGATTTTGGCTGCCTCATTTTTTTATCATTTTGCTGATATATATCCTTCTGAATAGGGAGGCTTTGTTCATTGTTTGAATCCTCAATTTTGGGTTGTGCATGGGGAAATTGATTCCTGTTATATCCTGACAACCATTTAGGTTGAAAAGAGAAATTCAAGGCTTGTTCCCCATAATGTTTTTTTTTCATACAATACCAATTCTTCACCAAAATCTTCTTCCTCCTACAACAAAACATGAGGAGCTCCAATAGTTTCTCCCCTATTTACAAAGTCACTAAAATTATGAAAATTATAAGGATCTTGAAGGTTTTCAAAGTGCAGTTCAGCTGTCGTAACAAGTTGTTGATTAAAATCCTTAGAATTCTTAAATTCATGTGTCTCAGGAACAAGGGCGTGCTCTGAAATTCTTTGAAAATACTTTTTTATCTCTAAACTCACATTATCTTGTAAAGAAATTCCATTGTTCTCTTGACAAGCCTTCTTTTCTTCTGCAAAACTTGTTATTTCACCATGATAAGAAAAATGTCTACAAGCCCACAAATTATCTTTAATTTCCTGTGCATAAAGAAACACCAGCTCTAGAGTACAAGGCTTTCTTTCCTCGTGATAAAAATCTAAGTCAATAGAATGAGCCTCCGAATGATACACCATGGCAGCAACCTCACGAGGTTGAATATATTTTGGCATACTTAAATAAATTTTTTGAAACCTTCTATTAAAATGAGAAATTGATTCATTACTCTGCCTCTAGATAGAGTATAATTCCAAAAGTTGTTTTTCATATGAATTTTTCTTGTCCCAATATCTAAGAAATATACATTGAAAACCTACCTAATTGAACCTGCTTCCAAACACTCGAACCATTGGTTAGCACCCTACTTTAATGAATGAAAAAACATCCTTAAAGCCACATCTTCATAAATATTAAGGTGAAGGAGCACATATTAAGGTTATTTAACTCTCACTTACAAATGTAATTAAGAGACCGACAGCTACATTACTTCACTTCATTCAAAGAAGAAAAAACACAATAGGACACAGGAAACACAAATCACCATCAAAACTTACAGGAAAATCGATGCCTGTTTCATTAATTCATCAAAAAAAAAGTACAAAACTATAGTCTTCTAGAGGTACAAAACTCGGAACCTTCTGCCATCTGCCTTTTGGGCTTTTTATCTGTGCTCTTTGATCTTTGAATCATTTTTCAGAAATAACTATCTAGAGCAGTTAATAACTGTTTCATTGTGGTAGATGTTAAAAAATTATAATAATATCATATGGATATATAATACATGATATTATTTTTAAATAACATTTATTTGTAAGATTTATGATAAGATATAATTTGAAATTCATAAAAAATAAAATTGGGAATTTGAAAGTAAAGGACGTGGGCTTCAGTTATCATCACACAATGTCCTTTATTAAAACCAAAAACCACTTGCGGGGTACGTAGGAATTTTTTTTGAAATGGGTAAATTCCATTGTTACAGTACAAGGCTTTCTTTCCTCGCGATAAAAATCTAAGTCAATAGAATGAGCCTTCGAATGATACACCATGGCAGCAACCTCACAAGGTTGAATCTATTTTGGCATACTTAAATAAATTTTTTGAAACCTTATATTAAAATGAGAAATTGATTCATTACTCTGCCTCTAGATAGAGTATAATTCCAAAAGGTGTTTTTCATATGACTTTTTCTTGTCCCAATATCTAAGAAATATACATTGAAAACCTACCATGAACTAATTGAACCTGCTTCCAAACACTCGAACCATTGGTTAGCACCCTACTTTAATGAATGAAAAAACATCCTTAAAGCCACATCTTCATAAATAATTTGAAATTTATCCAGAAAGTACTCAAACTATGGGAGATAATTTTGTGTCAAAATTAATAATACAAGCAGAAGAAAATTATTCTTTTTTCAATAAAGAATGTACTTATGGGCCTATACAATATTCTGAAAATATAAAGAAGGAACAAAATTCTTGATATATAAGGGAAAGTACATCATTAAACTCATAATAAAAAATAGAACTTCCTTTAAAAAACTCAAACTTTGATATCTGTGTTTTCCATGGTGCTTTCTCATTTTATTTCCCATATAATTCCTCATATAATGAAACCCTCATGAGTGGAGTCTCCAAGTGAATAATAAACAACCAAAATTTATATCTAAATATTGTTCAACATCAAGAAATATATGTCAATACCCAAGGAAAAATAACTTCACGTCTTCGTCCACAACAACAACGCTAAAAAATGTTGGTTCCTAAGAAACAATCCCTCGATTGTGAATGGAATTAGTGCTTAAGAAATTTTTAAAATATACTTTATGGAAACAAATTTTATCATTCGGTCTTTGTCCTATTACTCTCAAAATTAATTCTTTAAAACCCTTAATAATTTGAAATAATAAAAGATTCCTCAATGCCTTTAAGTGTTGATATCTGAAGGAAAAGAAGAACTGTTGGGAAACTCAAAATAATATGTTGTAACATAGAATCTATTACTTTAAGTCTCAGAATGAATTTGTGAAGAGAGAAAAGTTTATTAAGGTTATTTAGCTCTCACTTACAAATGTAATTAAGAGACCGGCAGCTACATTACTTCTCTTCATTCAAAGAAGAAAAAACACAATAGGACACAGGAAACACAAATCACCATCAAAAGTTACAGGAAAATTGATGCCTCTTTCATTAATTCATCAAAAAAATAAGTACAAAATTGTAGTCTTCTAGAGGTACAAAACTCGAAACCTTCTTCCATCTTCCTTTTGGGCTTTTTATCTGTGATCTTTGATCTTTCAATCATTTTTCAGAAATAACTGTCTAGAGCAGTTAATAACGGTTTCACTGTGGTAGATGTTAAAAAATTATAATAATATCATATGTATATATATAATACATGATATTTTTTTTAAATAACATTTATTTGTAAGATTTATGATACGATATAATTTGAAATTCATAAAAAATAAAATTGGGAATTTGAAAGTAAAGGACATGGGCTTCAGCTGTCATCACACAATGTCCTTTATTAAAACCAAAAACCACTTGCGGGGTACGTAGGAATTTTTTTTGAAATGGGTAAAGGTGCTTCCACAATCAATGATGACCGTATATTTCCAAATATGCTTATGGGAGCATGCTTAGGCATAAAATTAGTGCAATTTTTTCTTCCGCGTAGCCGTTGGATTTAGGAAAAATATATTTGAGGCATTTATCTCTTCTTCCTCATATGCGAAACATTATGCTCTCTAAAACAATATTCTAAGTTTTGGGGCATCTGAAACAACGTCAAGAGTAAACCCACTAAAGTATTTTGACATAGTATAACTACCTACATCAAATAACTGATAAAAACAATAATCTACATCATTCAAGTATACTTTTGAGATGGAAATTATGATCCGACAAATTGAATTCCTGCATAACAGATTCATCCCCAATTTACACAACGTTATTTTATGAAAAATAGTGTTTGAAGGAACCCACAAAATCCTAAGAAATGCTTCAAATTTCTAGAAATTTCTCACAATGAAGTCAATTGGGGTCATTCTGTACAAAAATTGTATCACAGATTTATAAATATTTTCCTCGTTTTCCTGCAATAAGCAATCAAAATCATGAACTCTAATTGACTACGTTTTCTACTAATGGTCTTTTGGATTTTGCATTAGTCTAAGGAACACTTCGCACTCGTCCTCTGGACAAAGTATTATTGCATATTACTTGAAAATAGATGTTGTAGAAGATTAATGACTTTTTTTAATAGCCAAGATGAAATGCAGGAAGTACAGAATTTATATAACCAAAATGGCATGGACAATCTGCGAATTTCTCATGGGTAAAATGTTGAGATGTGGAATTTTACCTTTAATTATTGTCAATGTATCTATGGAGCAACATTTATAGTGGTTTTGATGATTGGTGAAACACTAGGGATAACAATTTAACTAATTACAGATTTACTACTAGGAGTTGGCTCATTTTCCCAAAAAGGTAGATAAAATGTATTCTATGTATTCTGTGTAGTAGAAGGAATGCAAGGCAAAACATTCCATTCCCAAGTAGATAGTTCAAATGAAGGTGGAACATTCATAGTTCTAAAACAAATTGTATAAATACATGAAGCTGCTAATTTTGATATCTATTCAAGATGATCCACTATAGAAAATAACTCATAGCCTTTTCATCTAAAGTTGTAATCTCGCTAGAGGTTGAACCACTTTTCTCTACTCTATGCCCATGCGAAGATTTAATTATTCCATATTCATCATAGTATCTCTTTCTCCTTTGAAAAGGCTTTTAGAAACATTCACAAACTTTTCTAATATATTGTCAGAACCTGTTCTCATTTCTTCAACCTTTTTGGACAAAGCATGTTTCTCCTTGTTTAAATCATCTTTATATTTAGTAAAATAATCAACTATTCTCTTCCATAAAATTTATTGTTTCTTATTATTTTTAGCATCAAACTTAAAATTTCTCTCAATATGGGAAATTTCAAACAACCTCTTCCTCGAAATTTGATATTCTTTGCACTCATATTGTTCCACCAAAATTTTTTCATTCTCCTTAGAGAATTGATTCCTTTCTTCTTCATGTTTTGGGTATAAATCATTTTTAATTTTCTCAAGCTTAGCTCTCACTACATGAAGATCTGCAACAACCTTGAATTTCCGAGAAACTCTCTTAACTTTTCGCTAAGTCAAATTATGCAACAAAAGCAGCCATGCCCCTCTAGCGCGTGTTCGATTGTGTTCACCTACTTACTTGCAAATTTCTCTTCAGAAGATAAAGGAAATGAATTTCATTCTTAGGTATGTCACACGTTTCTCAATTCTTTTCCTCAACTGAGGTTAGAGGAATTTTTTTTTTTTTTTTTTTTTGTGACTAAATACTAGGACAGATAAACCACTTGTTTTATGTGAATTGTTGTAGGGTTCTGTGGAGGATTTCCTCTCGTTCCATTTCAGGTAACTCATTTTCCATCAACGGTTTCCATAGTTTACATTTTCCTTTCATATAGTAATTATATTTTGTATAACTCTGATCTTGTTCTTTGGGTGCAGGTAAACCCTGTCCTCATCCCAAATGCATGCCGAGTTTTTGGACTTACCAAGCACTAATTTTTCCAACCACTCTCCAGGTATTTTCTATTCTCGGTCATAACAGTGGCTTAAGAAATTTTTGCAAAGTTGCTGGTTCTCGAAAGGTTTAATGTTTAGTGGAATAAGGAAGGTTTGTAAGTTATGCTCTCGTTTGTGCCCTTAGGCTACATGACCCCCTGAATTCCATTGTTGGGATTAGTTAATATTTTTCCCCTCTGGTGACAACAGTTTCATATTAGAAGTTTCTATTCTAATTTGTAATTTTGAGTTTAAGGTTAGAAGGGCATGTTGATATTTAAACTATGTATTTTTTTTCTCTGTCATCAATACCGTTTTAACTAGTTTTTATATGTAAAATGAAGCTATTGTGTAATATTGAAAACTCATTATTTGTATATAAATGTTTGGTATTGAATTAAAAAACAATTAATTTTATTATTTGTTTTGTCCTCTGCTTCGTATCTGATGTCATTTTCGATTTAATTCTAGTCATGAAATTATAAAGTAAATATTTGCCTTATCTTTACCCTTACAGTTTAACCATTTCAGATTACAGTTTTAGATTATATATTTTAAGGTACTAAAACATAATTTTACTTATCCGAGCTTGCTTTCGGAGATTACCTTGTTTTTTTTTCTGTTTATGAAAACATATGGTTATAGTCCTTTGAATCCTAAGGGTTTATAGAGGACTAGGGAGGTAAAACCCTTCTTCATGAGGATAGGGTTTAAACTTCAGTCCTGTTACTCTACTTAATTTCATGAATTTTCTGAGTAATAATTTTATTCCTTGCTCCAGCATTTATGTTTTTAACCCTTTGTTCATATTTCCTATCCCTTATTTTGATTTCCATTTTAAAGTAATAATTGGATAATAATCTAAAATATTATAGTTTTCTTTCTTCAAGTTCTACATAAATATTTTTAAGGAATTACTACCTGTCAAGTAGCATTATACAATTCTTGCAGGAGATCTCCCTTTTCTTTCTGTAAGACCCTAAACCGGTAAATAGTTGGGTAAAATCATGCCAATTTAATAAAAAGTTGTTTCTAATTTGATAGTCTATAGATTTCAATCATCAAGGTTTTCATTCTTATTGGAATTATTACAGACTCTGGTTTACTACTTCTTTTCATAGAAAGAAAATTCATTATGCTATTTACATTCTACTCAACTTACTACTACATTTCATACATTTTCTTCCTAATTAAAAAGAGAATTAGTACTAGTACTTATCTCAAGTTTTTTTATGTTCCACTGGTTTATCCGCCCAAACTTGAGTGAGGCAATTGTGTCCTCCACTCCCCTCGTGCTCCTCATTAGAGAAGAAGATTTAGCAGTTCAACTTTGAGTCAGACCTCGATACTTATGTCTAGTCTACCCTCAAATTTGGTCACAGAGATCCATTGGTTATCAACCAGCTCAGGACACTCTCACCTTACAACCATTCTGTTGTTTTTCTTTCTTTGCACAAAATCCCTTCCCCTTCCCAGGATTTCCTTTTTATTCTTCAGGGGAAGGTAATTGTCAATAACTTCTTCTTATTTTTTACTCTAGAATATTAGAAATAGTTACCTACTGTTTATCAAACTTCTGAAAGTAACTTTTATTCATAAAATATAACTACATTTCACCAAAAAATAAAAATATTCATTAATCTCCTTTTTCCACTTAAGTATTAAATGTACTTTATATAACTCTTTAAGAAAATAAAATAATGAAATTAAGTTGGGTGTTACATCTTCCCAAACTTAAGGTAAAAATCATCCTCGTTGTTTTACTTTATCTCAGCAAACAGTCCGGGATATGCTTCTCGTATAAAGCTTTCTTCCTTCGAAGTAGCCTCTTCTGGGCCAAAGTGCTTGCACTACACTTTAACTTGGGAGATGGCTCGCCTCTAGAGCATGATTTCTCTCTCATCAAGAATACATTGAGGTTCTACCAAAAATTCATTATCCGTTTCTACTTATATTCTCTTCCATTGTATAACGTGATTGGGGTCATGAATGTATCGTTTGAGTAATGATACATGAAACACATTGTGCACCAATATGTGGGTGGGAAATTCTAGTTGATAAGCCACTAGCCCTACTCATTCCAAAATTTGGAAGTGTCCACAGTAGCTGGGAGCCAATTTGGCATAGGTAGTACATATTAATGTGTTTTTCTTAGGTCTAATTCTCACATAAACGTGGTCACTGACTTTGAAATCTTGATAAATTTTCTTATGATCGGCATACCTTCTTCTTGCCCTAGGAAACTTTTAAATTATGCCTCATATTTCTTACCTCATGCTCCATTTCATCCATCATTTCCAGGCCATGAATTAGTTTGGTTTCCGAATTGCTTCAGTTTATGTGTGTTCAGAATTGTCTTCCATATAGTCCATCAAAGGGACTTGTCTTGAGGAATTCTTGGTACCCATTATTTTAGGCGAATTCGACTAGATGCAAATATCCTTCTCACCTTATTAGTGGTTGTATCACATACATTCGTAGCATATCTTATAATATTTTATTCACCCTCTCAATTTTCCCATCTATTTGCTAATGATAGGTCATACTAAATTGGATATGTGTACCCAATCTAGTGAACAATGCCTTCGAAAAGGCTGAGGTGAACTTCACATCTCGATCTGAGATGAAAACCTTGAGAATACCATGAAGTCTAATTATTTCCCTCATAAAGACATCAACAATTTGTATGGTTTTGTAAGTTGATTGGATCGGTATGAAATAAGATGCCTTTATATGTCTATCCGCTACCACCATAATGGAATCATTGTGTCTTGTAGTTTTTGTTATAACCATGATGAAGTCGAGTAAAATGACTTCCCATTTTCATTTTGGTACAGGAATAGGCTGAAGTAATCCTAGTAGGTGTTAGTACTGAACCTTGACTTGTTGATACTCCAATCACTTGGTCAGGTATTCAAAAAAAAATTTAAGTATCCCAGGAAAGAAATAATATTGTCTAATTTTTGTTAGCATCTTTTCATATCCAGGATGTCTAGCATAGGAAATTTGATGATATTCATCCAAAATCAGCTCCTTCAACCTCATCTAATTTGGAACATATATATTTCCTCAGAATACCAATAGTTGTTTATTATTGGTCCCATAATATGATTTTTTTCCTTCTTTTTTTTCTCCTTGTGCTTGCTTCCACAAAAACTGATATTTAGGGTCTCTTTATGTCACCCCCTTTACATTATACTGGAACTTAAATTCCTCTTGGTTAAAGTAGATTTCATAAATACAATGTAGTTTCTTACTTAAATTTTGAGCGACACGGTTCTTCTTACCTTTCACATGTTGGATGTCAAAGTCGAAATCACTCAGGAACGCATTCCACCTGGCTTGGTGGGTGTTCAAGTCAGACTACTTAAAGTAGGTATTCAAGTTGTTGTGGTCGGTTCTGAGCACAAATTTTTTTCCCAATAAATAATGTCTCCAAACCTGAAGGGCATGTTCTACCGCAGTCAGCTCTAAGTCATAAGTAGATGATTTTTGAGTCACGTTGTTGTTCTTCAATTAATATGGTAGTATGCTGGTTTTGATCCACATTCAATTGTACCTACATCTCTAGGTTAATACACAGATTAGGCAAGGGATGAGCTTACCCTGTAGCTCTTTGTGTTTTACGACTAAATCCTCTCCTCATCAAAGCTTCTCAACAATTTCCTGTCACTGTGCAGATTTTAAAAAAAAAACACCCATGGTTATTTAAATGGACCATATGGCCCTAGCATATATCTTCGATCTCGTACCATATGTCACATATACTTTCCAAAGCTGAGGTAAAACCTCCACAATAAAAAAAAAAAAAAATTAAGATACCTTATCTAATTATCCGTATTATTTGATGTTAATGACTTAGCATACATGTATATGATCTCTTTGTTATAGGTCAATTTTTGCATCATCCCAATATGCAGATCAGTATCTATTATTGTCTATCATACTCTAAATTAGTTCCTATATGCCCTAAATAAGTCATTCCATTGCTGGTATTCTTTCATGAAAGTTTCATTAGTTAGATGCCAGTTGAAGGGTCCCATTGAGCGATCAACACACCCCTAGCATCCACTCCCATGTAAGGTTGTGTTTCAGAGGATCTAAGCCCATTTTAGAGTGCGTTGTTTGAGTGGGAGCGAATTTTTCATTGGATTTCAGGAAACTTCCCAACCTCTAGTGGCTTCTAGATGTTGTTCCATCTTTCACCTCATCTAATAGCTTTGAATATGGAACCCATGGAGACATTAAACCTCTTATACTCCTATTCCTGTGAACAAGGAAACCTCTTCATCCATTTTTAGGAAAGCCATTCAATGGATTATTTATGTCAAAATACCTTCATCTACTTATAAATGGAGCACTCACCATAGTGCACAAGAGAGATTCAATTTGTGTTAAGTAGAGTTATGTTGGTGAGATCACAAGTCTTGGAGGTATTGCGCATGTACTATGATGATTCTGGATTGTTAATGTTGGATGTGATGCAGATCGAAGTCAAGCTGGATGAGTGACACTCAATCGATCAACTGGTTGTACTCTGCCTTCTACTTCATAATAAAGACATATGTTTGTTTCCTAATGCACGTGTCAATGATTTTATATGTGTATTTATCAATTTAATTTATTAATTTTGTTTAAATTGAATGGATAATATTCCCTGTATTTTGTTTTTTGTCTTCTTTTTTCCATGACATTTATCGATAAAGTGAGTTAAGTTGGATTGAGAGTGACAAAAGCGACGAAGGGAGGCGAGGAAAAGTGAAGATATTACAAGTGGGTTTTCCTCCCTTTATCTATTAATTTTAAGGAAAAGGTCAGATATATTTATTTCTGTGGTTCTAAGTGCACTGCCACACTTAGGGAAGAATACTTATCCATAGGTTTGATTTCCATAAAAAACTCTTACTATAGAATAAGAGTCAAAATGGTATGTTGTAAGGAGCTTATTATAATTTTGTTTTTTATTATGAATTATCCACGCCTAATTATAAGGTCAATTATTCAAATGAAATCTGACCAAAATATCTTTGTCCTGTCAGTTACATGGTCGTGCGCGAATCTCTATTCTAAAAACTCTTTTCTGACGGTCATAACATCTCTTTGTCCGGCCACAGTGGATTCGAGATTCACACTTTTAATTTGACCTTCACACCATGGTATGGGTTCTTTAATGGGCGATATGCATGAGAATGAGTCTCAATATTTATGTCATTTTCTTCTCATCCCACCGTCAATGGTTTTAGATCAGACAGTCCTCATGAATTTTGTGTGTTGGTTTAATAACATCACCCTAATATTCTGGTCTCGATTATTCCTATTTGCTTGCATTTGGGAGGTTCCCTCGCTCTATAACTCCATCCATGAATGGTTCATATTCTCCAGCACTGAGGTTTCCGTTGAACCTTTTGGCTATGGCAGCCATGCCCCTCTATCACGTGCTCAACTTTTTTCTCCTTCTTACCTACAAGCTGATCTTTAGAAGATAAAGGAAAGGAATTTTATTCTTAGGTATTATACGGGTTTTTGAATCCTTTTCCTCAACTAAGGTTACAGGAAAATTTAGTTTTTTTCTTTTCATGAATAATGTCTAGGAATGATAAACCCCTTGTTTTATGTGAATGCTCACAGGGTTCTCTTGAGGATTTCATCTCATTCTGGTTCAGGTAACCCATTTTCCCTCTACGATTTTGATATTTTACATTTTCATTTCGTTCAATAATTATATTTTATATAACCGTGCTCTTCTTTTGTGGGTGTATGTAAACCCCATCCTCATCCCTAATGTGTGCCGCATTTTCGGACTTATCAAACACTAATTTATTCAACCCCTCTCCAGGTATTTTCCATTCTCGATTAGAACAATGGTTTAAGATATTTTTGCAAATTTGTCAGTTCTACAAACGTTTAATGTTTATTTGAATCAGGAAAGATTGTAATTTATGCGCTTTTCGGTGCCCTTAGGCTACGGGACCGCATCCATTTCATTGTTGGGATTAGTTAAATGTGTGTCACTCTGGCGACACCAGTTTCATACTTGAACTTTCTATTGTAAATTGTAATTTTGAGTTTAATGTTATAGGGGCATGTTGATATTTAAACTGTGTATTTTTTTCTCTGCCCTCGCTGCGGTTTCAAATAGTTTTTATATGCAAAATGAAGCTACTGTGTAATATTGAACACTGGTTATTCATATATAAACTTTTGGTATTGAATTAATACATAGTTAAGTTTATTATTCTTTTTGTCTTCTATTTCATATCTGATGTTTTTTTCGATTAACATGTAGTGAAGAAATTCTAATGTAAATATTTTCCCTATATTTACACTGATAGTTTACCCATTTCATATTACAATTCTGCATTATATGTTTTAATGTAATAAACCCAATTTTACTTATGCGGGCTTCCTTCCTGTGATTACTCTATTTTTTATTCTGTTTACCAAAATATATGGCTATATTCCTTTCAGTGCTAAGGGATTACAGAGGACTGAGGACGTAAAACCCTCATTCACGAGGTTAGGGTTTAAAATTCAGTCTTGTTACTCTATTTAATTTCATGAATTTCCCGACTAATATTTTTATTCCTTGCACGAGTATCTATATTTTTACTCCTTTGTTAATATTTTCTATCCCTTCTTTGGAGTTCCTTTTGACAGTAATAATTTGATCAGAATATAAAATCATACATTTTTTCTTTCGTTGGGTTCTACAACAATCTTTTTAAGGAATCACTACCTATCATGTAGCATTATACAATTCTTGCACGCGATTTCCCTTTTCTTTCTGTAAGACCCTAAACCATTAAATAGTTGGGTACATTCATGTGAAATAAATAAATTTTATTTCTAATTTGATAGTCTATGGTTTTCAATGGTCTATGTTTTCATTCTTTCATTTGGCCTACTAATATTTCCTTAACAAGGTAAAACCAAGTAAGGAATTTCCACTAGATCTTGGAATTATTATAGACTCTGGTTTAATACTTCTTTTAACAGAAAGAAAAATTATTGTGCTATTTACATTCTACTCAACTTACTAGTGCATTTTTGACATTTTCCTCTTAATTAAAAATAGAACTAGTATTACGGTATTTATCTAAAGTATTGTTTCTCTTCCACTAGATTAACTGCCCAACCTTGAGTAAGGAAATTGTGTCCTCCACTCCCCCTATGCTCCTCGCTAGAGTGGAAGATTTAGCAGTTCAACCTTGAGTCAGACATCGAGACTTATGTCGAGTCTACCCTAAAATTTGGTCGCATAGGTCCACTAGTTATAAACCCGCTCAAGACACTCTCACCTTATAACCATTTTGATGTTTTTCTTTCTTTGCATAGGACCCCTTCCCGTTCTAAGGAATTCCTTTTTATCCTTGAGCAGAAGGTAAAGTCAATAATGGCTTCTTCCCTTTTACTCTGGAATTTTTGAATTATTTCCCAACCAGTTATCAAACTTTTGAAAGTAAGTTTTATTCATAAAATAGAACTATAGTTGACCAAAAAATAAACATATTTGTTAATCTCATTTTTCCACTTAAAGATTAAATGTACTTTATAAAAGTTTTAAAAAATGAAATAATGAAATTAAGCTGGGTGTTATATTTAAACTTAATTTGAATTATCATTTAAAAAAAATATTTACTTTTACATTAAATATAGAAAATCTATATTATTGTATTTAATAAAAATTAAGTTTTTATTTTTTTCATTAATTCAATAAAAACCCCTACTGTACCTTCATTTTTTACTTTTATTTTCCCTTAAAATTGACTGTCTGAAATCAATTACAAAACAAATTTGTTACAATTATAAAACTACCGTATGATAAAAATTACAAATTTAATGAATTTTCCCTTAAAATTAAGGGCATCCATGGGCTTGGTAGAAGCGTGGTAGACTATGTTATTTCTGATCTCCCTTTATACAACGAAATAGTAAATTTTGACATCTTAGACGACCACGAGCCTGGATTTTATCATAGGCCTTTACTTATAACTCTCAATTTTTTCATGCATAGAGATCCCATAGAAGATAATACTTATAGCCAAAAGAACTTAATCTTTGATAGAAATAAAAACGATCTCTTTCTAGATGAATTTAAAACTAATTTGCTTCCTTTATCTAGTATTGACAACATAGATGGCCTTTGTCATAATTTTACTACAACCCTCTCATATTCTATTAACAAGTTCTCAACTGAAGTTTCAAGTAATAAATGAAATAGATAAACCAACCCATGGTATGAAAAAGATTGTAAAAGTACGAGGAGAGAAATTAAGGAAGTTTTTTGATGAATCTCTTAAATTTGACAAGATAAAAATATACAAAGCCCTGACTAAAAGGAAAAAAAGGCAAAATATTCGTAAAAGACAATAGCATCTCTTACACCTCTCTAAGGTGGCTCATAAGCAATTCTAAAGGTAGATTCTAACTAGGAAAACTAAATATAATAATAAAATTTCTTTACACGACTGGAATTCCTATCTTAAAAATCTTTATAATTCTCCAAATTTCTCGGATAACATCGAAACCCTACTCTTAATGAAATAATTTTTCTCATTAGAGGACATTGATTTTGGGGTTAAATTCCTAGCAAATGGGAAAGATAAAGACATTCAAGTTTACCAAGTAGGAATCTTAAAAATTGGAGGTCTTGTCCTCATCCCCCACATCCACAAGCTTTTCAATCAAGCGGTCAAGCAAGGGTTCCCTAAACCATGGACTCAGAGCCTCATTATTCCTCAAAAATGGGGATACAAATAAACCCTCTAATTATCAGAAAATTATGATTAGCCCTCTCTTAGCCAAGTTATATGGTATTATTTTGGAAAAGAAGTTGAGCATATGGATTGAAAGTGAAGGTAAGCGAGCTAAAGGCCAAGCGGGTTTTAGAAGGAAGAACTCAACAATGTACCAGCTCGTTACGCTTAGGATCATTGTGGAGGAATGACACAATGATAAATCCAATCTCTCCTGCTTCTTTGTGGACTTTAGAAAGGATTTCGATATGGTTCCTAGAAACAACCTATGGAAGAGATTAGAAGAACTAAATGTTCCTTTCGAGCTAAGAGTAGCCACTATAAGGTTATACGAGAATTTAATTGCCAAGTTAAAGAACAACGAGGGGTGGTCAAAAGATATTAGGTGTAATATTGGAGTTTAACAAGGTTTCCCCCTCTCCACTGCCCTATTTGGCATTTACATCGACAAGCTATAATTTTGTTTAGAGGAAGCATGTTATGGTGGCACAATCTTAGTTGGGATAGTCATCATCTTTCTTCTCTATTCTAGTGATATTGTTCTTCTCACAAGGTGCCCATCTGATCTTGATAAGCAGCTTAGACTTCTTAAGGATTTTTGCTCTACCATGGGTATCACTGTTAACATTGACAAAACAAAAGTTATGATAATCAAATCCAAAAAGGACACTTACGCTATTTTTATGTATGACAATAGTAACTTGGAGAAAGTGTCTTCTTACAAGTACCTAGGAATTGATATTCATCACAAGCTCAACTAGAACTATAGCATTGAGAAAAGCATTAATGGGGGGTGGAAAGCTTATTTTGGTCTTGAAAATAATTGTAAAATGGAAAAGCTCGTAATGTGAGATAGAAAGAAGTTCCTCTTTGAAACTTTAGTCACTCATGTTATCTTATATGGATGTGAGGTTTGGGGTTGCAGCATCTCTAGAGAATCCTGGAGAAATATTGAGAAAATCCAGAAGTGTTTTGTAATGTATAACCTCAAAATTAAAAGCAATACACCCTATCCTATTCTCCTTATAGAAGTGGGTATTTCCCCTATCGAGAGCCTAGCTATGACCAAGCTTCTATTGTATAAGCACAAGCTCAATAGCATAAGAGACCATCGAATTCCTAAGCTATCTTTAAATTCTAGCCAAAACCACCTAAGGCTCAAACGAGGTTGGTATAAAGACACTAGGGCTTGGTTAAACCATTGGGAGATCGATGCGAATGTTGCATTGCAATACATTAACAACATTAATAACATTAAAAAAATGTTACTTCTAAGTTCAAAGAAAACATTTGGTGTCAGAAAGATCTAGCAGCTAAAATAAAATTAAGATATTATAAGGAGGTCATCAAGCCCACCCTAGAAGATCAAAAGTATCTCTCTGTTTTAACTAGCTCAAAGAAGAAAATTAATATAGTGAATATTAGAACGAACTCTCATGAGGTCCATAGTGAAACAGGGAGTTGGACATTTCCTAAAACACCATGGATGGAAAGGATCTTCCATCTTTGTGAGAATATGAACATCGAGGATGAAAACCACTTCCTCTTAGAGTGCCCGGCGTACAACCACATTAGATATCAATTTCATAATCTTTGTTGCAATACTGACCTTCATAGCCTTTAACATGTCAAAATTATAGTGAGCTCAGGAGCCTTCTCTCCAAGCTCTTTGAGCATACAAATAAAATCTTAAATCAAACTAACTAATTCGTTTCTTTAGGTCCTATAGGCCAAAAATTAGTTTCAATAGACATTAACCATCATCATATATATGTATAACCCTTTTACAAAATAAATTCCTGCCCATCTTATAGAATAATTACAATGTATTGGGCATCTAGATTTTTGCCAAACCAATGTTTTAAAGAAGAAGTGGAGTCGTGCGAGCCCCATCTGTAAAACCTCAAATGGCTTTTCTAGAAACCAAAATAATTACGTGGGACACCGCCACCTGCAGTGGTTTTGAAAATGATGGGTACCTCGCATTTGATCCAGATCGTTAATTTTTTTGTGTGCATGTTTTCATACAATACTCAACGGGGTGTTTCCCTCCATTTAAAGCTCTTACAAGTTGAGAATTATCTCATGCCAAGCGATGGTGGTTCTTGAATAAGTATCATCATATATGAGAGATCTGGCTGCAAATTTTTGCGCTCTTTTTATCACAATTTGCAAATCGTATATGATGTCAAAGCTTCGTGGGGTTTCTTGCAGCATCAGCTAAGAGATTTAATTTTTTACACTCAAGTATGGATTCATCTCACATTTTCATGCACGAACTTTAGTTGATAATTAATGGTTTTAAAATTGATCATGAGCAAATAAATAGAACAAATTATGTGCATTATTGCTGGATCCAAGATATATCCCATGTTAGAACAACCGAGGACATTTTTTTATATATGTAGAGAGAACCAAAATCCTTTTTCCCTATATTTTATATGCACAGAGAACTAGAATCTATTTTTTATTTCAACATAATTATGATATTAAATTCCATTCCAGATCTTAGTGCGCACTTCTAGCTACTGGAGAGTTCACATATATACTTGTCGAAGCATCACGAAAATGACTGCCATGATGATGTTTGTTGTGAATTTCAAAATCCCATAAAATTCTAAGTAAATTTGACCAGGAAATATGATAAAAAAAACCTTCAAACGTAAAACAATTAACTACTCCAAACCTATGGCTATCTCACCTCTAATGGAAACTTTCCAGCATACCAAAACTTATATTGTACATAACTGTTAGTCATGAAACAAATATCTCAGCCGTATCCTAAGAAAGACTCAACACTTCCAATCGTCTTATCAACATTTTCATCAAAATTGTCACCCTGAAATTGAGAAATATTCATTAAATCCCAGCAAACAAAGTTGCCCTTCAAATTTGAATAGAATATTAAAACAATCCTATATATGTAACTTCTCTAATAAATAAAAATAAAAATAATAACTTTTTCATATGTTAATTTAAACAAAAATATAAATAAGTATATAAATAAATAAATAAGTAAGTAAAGAAATCTTAACATAAAAAAATAGAAAATCCTCTGCCAAAATTTAATAATATTTTTTTTAATTAAATATTTTATTAAATAAATAAATAAATAAAAAAGCATATTGTAGAGATATATTTAAAAGAAAAAACATATGATATAGACATATTAAAATATTTAAAAAGAAAAATATAATTATAAAGTGGAAAGATTTTTTTTCATCTTAAACATCACAATGTTGATTTTTAGGACTCCATAGAACACTCTATATAATAGTAGTGTCTCTACCAATCTGAGTTGTTGCATTCAACAATATCATGGGAACAATAAAATGAAACATCAATAATTATTGCCTTCACAACACTCAATCAACATGTGTTTTTTTTTTCGTCAATTTAGTAGTACCTTGATATTTTCTATTTATCGTTTGAAAGCAGGTTACTAAGATATTAACATTTGTGGCCTTGACCTGCTCGGAGGAAACGAGGTCTGTTGGCCACCTTAAAGTGTTGAAAGCCATCCAAAACTGAAAAATTTTCATTCTACTGTTTGTTGCATGAGCAATCTGTCTATTTAGTCTATTATCAAAGTAACTGTTAGGAACTATAGTCCTTTGCAAAAAAACAAAATTCATATTGTAAAATAAACTAAGCTCCTATCCATCGGAAGATTCAATCGGGGCAGGATCCTTTGCAGTGGATCATAGCATATCAACTTGTTTCAGTTGTTGGATTTTCTTCTCCATTCTTCCAACACGATCATCGATCCTACCAATACGATCAGTGGCTTGGTACTGGGTGACCTTTATGTGTTGCAGCTAAATGTCAATGTCCTGTAATAATTCTAACATTTTTGGTTATGGATTCTCTCTGGAAGGATGAATACTCTGAATTACATTTTATAACAAGAATTTTAAAATCCAATAAGTGTGGACTGTTTGACTGAACAGTGAAAGTCAACCTTGAGTATTTCCAGGATCAGTAAAAAAGTCCAAAATTTCTGCTTCTGCTTCATTGTCTTCTTAATTTGTATGAATTTCTCTTTCCCATCCATGGATTTCCTGTCTGACCTGTGAAGAATATATAAGTGAATAGATAGAAGAAAGGTTCATTAAAATCTCCTTCTTTATCTTCCTCCATCTTTTCCTGTTTTTCTCTTCAGGTTGGAACATCTTCTATTTCCTTTGTCAGAAGTGTGGGCCAGAGGTTTTCTTGTTTGCCCCTTAACCATTGTGAGCCGACTTATAGTAAAAGCGTGCTCAATCAAAAAGTTTTGTTGTTGGCCTCTACTTTCCTTTCATTGAATGTGGTAATTTCATGTTTCAGACTCATTTTATAAAGTAGACTGTTACTTTATTTGCGATCAGAGAAACATAAAATATTTTGGATAGGTATAGCATGAATCTTTGATGATCAATAACCTTACAAAACCAATAGGCTCTAACAACCAGTGTGCTCTTTATTGTTTATCAAATATTCAACATGGAAGATAATAATAAATTGATTCCATAATTGAGCAACTTTTGCAAATATTTTCGTTTATTTTGGTGTAACCTAGTCAAACTTTTTGGATAGTAACATTTTTAGAATCTATTATTGCTTCTTTTTTTGTCCTTGTAGGTGGTTCTAAATGGTATCAAATGTGTATATAGGAAGCTAGAGGGATATATTTGAATCTCAATCTTGGCATCCCAATATTTGTATCTTAACAAGTTAGCAAAAAACAGTGTAAAATTATAAGAGCACAAATACGAATCTAGCTTAAGAATGATTACGCAAACTTGCGAGAATTGAAAAATAAAATTTGGAATTGAGAATGAATTTGATTCATCAATATTAGTTTTGGAATAAATACATAAAGCAACTAATTTAAGCTTAGTTTTACATGCAATGACTATGGATATTTAAAGCTAACTGAAGCTAAATGTGCTTTATGTTCTGTTAATGTGCACATGCACCACATGCAAGCACTAGAGTTAACTAACTAAAGCCAAGTGCACACCACATGTAAGCACTCGAGTTAACTAGCCAAAGACAAGTTCATATCACATATAAGCACCCAATTTAACTAGCTAAAAACAAGTGCACATCACATGCAATAACTAAAGTTGAACAAAAGATAATTAAGGCTAACTATGTGCATGTATAGCAACCCCCCCCTTAAGAATAACTTACGTGAGTGTGATAAAAAATGAATGAGTCCTAAAAACACGGCCATTTTAGGTAACCATATACAATGCCTGAAAAGAGGAAAGAGGAAAAACCCAGTGGGAAGAAAAACCCCCTAGAAATATAATGCAAAGGTAGAGAAAAGACAACTACTAGGTAGTCATGTCCTTCACCCCAAGACGATCTGGCATAAATAGAAACTTTTGCTCAGTGAAAGTCCTGTTGAAGATATCAACAGTTTACTTGGAACTAGGACAATACTAAAGATCAATGAGCCCATCATGAATGAGTTCTCTAATGAATTGCATGTGTATATCGATGTGTTTGGTCCACTTTTGCTGCACTATATCTCTCCAAAACTTTAGCGTACTTTTATTATCGTACCAAATGAATGTTGGTCAATGGAAGCTGATCCTTAGCTTGAATAGGAAATTGTGTATCTAAATGGCCTAAATAGTGGCATTGAATGCTCCTTTATACTTGGTCTCTGCTGATGATAAAGAAATGGAAGCCTTATTCTTTCTTGACCAAAAAATAGGCTGGGTCCCAAACTAAGTACATAACCAGAGGTTGACTTGTGATCAATGTTGTCACCAGCCCAATCTAAATATGTGAACCCAATGAGATCCAAAGAACAATTTGCTGCATAATGAATCCCATAGGAGATTGTCCCCTGGACATCTCGAAGGATGTGCTTTACATCTTTCTAGTGTAACTCATGTGGCTCCTACATGTATCTATAAACTAGTCCTATGTCATATGAGATATCAGGATGAGAGTGAGTGCGATAAAAAATACTTCACCCAAGCTGAATGTACAATGTGAAATCAACCAATGGTGTGTCTTTACCATTCTGAAGATTTATCACTGATAAGAATGGTGTGGTTCCTAGCTTGTAGTCACTCATTTGAAATCATGCCAAAAGATATATATCATACTTTGGTTGAGAAAAGGTAATCCGAGAACCACTCTAATTGATCTCTATTCCAAGGAAGAAATTTAGCAAGCCCATGTCTTTCATAGAAAATTGCTTATGCAATGTAGTTTTAATCTCAGTAATGAAAAAAGTTGAACTACCTGTTATCAAAATATCATCTACATAGAGTACTATGATAAAAAAAGAGTCAATTTTATTCAAAGAATAAACATTAGAATCAGATTTGCAGCATACAAAATTTTGAGATAGCGAATAGGAACCCATCTTTGCTTACCATGTTGTAGGTGCATGCTTTAGGGCATAGAGAGACTTCTTTAGTTTGCATACTAGAGATGAATTGTGCATGTATATTTGTGGTTGTTCCATGTATATTTACTCCTCAATATCACCGTGAACAAAGGAATTGTTCACATCCATATGATTCACCTCCCATCGTCTTGTTGTTGCAATGGAGATAGATAGCCGAATGGAATCCTTTTTTTCCACTAGAGAAAAAGTCTCATCATATCCAATACCATATACTTGCTTAAAACCTTTTTCTACCAACCATGCATTGTATCGACTGACTTGGCCATTTTCCAATTTCTTGGTCTAGTAAACCGACTGGCACCTCACAAGTTTATGATTTGAAGGTAGTTGAACCAAATCCTAATTCTAGTGCTCAATGAGAGAGTTATATTCCTCATCCATTGCTTCTTCCCATTCAGAATGGCCAGTTTCTTCTACATATGTCTATGGATCAGATGAATGCATAATATAAGCATGCATGGGCATGCATGGCTCCATAGCTAAGTGCTTATGGATCTTCCTCAAAATGAGGTATAGAGGTAGTATCATCAAGGAGATCACTCATCCTATGCCATTTTTGTGTTGAAGGTGGTCGAGAATATTTTGAACTACATGAGGAAGTATGATCTTGATGTTAAACAACTTATTGTCCAACAGGTGTCACAGCTAAAGGCTCATCTTCACCATAATTATAATTTGTATTCTCATCTACATACTCATCAATGAGTCATGATGGAAACTTGATAACAAGCTCATTTGCTATTGCATGTAAAATATCTTCGTCAAACTTTACACTCCTTTTAATAAAGCGCTCTTCAGTGTTTATATCATGGAATCTGTACCATTTGACTTCATTAGAATATCCAACACACATGCATGCTTTAATTTGAGGCTCCAAAGTTGTTCTCTTCTCTGTAGGAATGTGGGCCCATGCTCGAGACCCAAAAATGAAAAAATGACTGACTTCGTGCTTGCATTCTAGTCCAAGCCTCAAAATTTTGTTTTCCAATAGGATATGTATGAGGAGATCTATTCTGGATGTATGAGGCACAATTGATAGCTTCAACCCACAATTTTGATGAAAGAGATCTTACATACAACATTCAATTGGAAATCTCTTTCAAATATTGATTCTTCCTTTTAGCCACCCCATTTTGAGATGGAGTGTAAGGAGTTTTATGCTGTAACTATATGCCTACTTCATTAAAAATATTCTTGATATATTTTTTGACATATCATGTCTCATTATCTGTGTGGATCATCTTGATGCATTTTCCATACTGATTTTCCGCATGCGCTTTGAAAATCTTTAGACATTGAAAAACTTTAGACTTGAGTTTCAAGAAGTAAACCCAAGTGATTCTCGTGTAATCATCTATAAATGACAACACATATTTTCCTTTGCTCATTGAAAGTACTGGAAATGGGCCCATGATATCAATATGTACAAGTTCTAAAGGTGAAGAGGCTCTCCATGCATACCCCTTTGAACTTGTCTTTTGGATGATTTCCAAAAGTACATCCATTACAAACACCATTTGAAAATTAAATGGTCGTAAATCCTTTGATAATCCCTTGATTGATAGGTTGTTGCATATATCTGAAATTCGAGTGCCCAAATATCTCATGCCAAAATCCCACTTTCTTCATTTGCATGCATAAGTAGAGAAATATAATCTCATTGAGGAATAAAATCAGAAAATGTACACAGACAAGATTGTTGATTTATCTTGTTAGGTGCAATATTCAAGTTGGTTTGCATTTCATAAATTATCACAAAATACGTGGTAAATTCCACTTTCCTTCTATTACCTGTGTGTGTCATCTGATACAGTGAAAGAATATTCAATGAAAGCCATGGAATATGAAAGACATTCTCCAAATTTCCATCTTCGAATTTCACTCTTCCTTGTCCAATTGCCTCAATTGCATAATTCTCCCCCATGAGAATAGCAGGTCCTGAGTATGTATGTAGAGAAGAAAAGGTTTCCTTTGAAGAAGCCATATGATGGGAAGCTTTTGAAACGATGATCCATTCTTGCGGAGCATAATGAGGAGAAATAAAATAATTCCCACTACCCCTTGTTTCTGATGGTTTTTCCTCTGTGTTCTTCTTGGAACTTTCTGGAATATGATGACCAAGGTTATTTTCTAAAGAGTCTTTCTCATCATATCAATATTCTTCTACATGAAACATGATTCATAATGATAACATTTATTACAATAAGGGCACTTGAATTTTCATTTATTTCCTTTCTTACCCTTGGAGCTGGAAGCATCATTTGGAGGTTTTGGATTTCCTCCCTTTCTTGGATATGATATCTTGCCTTTCCTTTGCCTTTTGATTGCTGATTTGGTTTCGAGTTGGACTTTCCTTTCTCATGCATGGCAAGTCCATGTGCATTTCGAGACTTTAATGAAACACTTTTTATGAGCTCACCCTACCCGTGAATAACAGACTCAATAAATGCATCAAATTTGGGCATCTTCCATTTTTCTCCAATTGCAAGTTTAACTGTATGAAATATGGAAACAAAAATAGCATATTTAGGGCTTATTTTAGACAAAATAGAAAGGATCAATTGACCTTCCTATTTTGATTTATCGATCCTGCAATCATGTAGTTCTAGAATCAATGATTTAAATTTCATAAATAAATATCATTTTGCATCACATATTTCTTTTCAAATCTATTCTTCAAGGTTGTAGAAACCTAGTTTAGAGTTTTTCATGTGTCCACATGAAAACCCAATGTTGGAGATATGGACAACAATATAAGACAAAAAGCCTCGTCCATCCTGTTGAAGTATTTGGATTTTTCAACGAGGAATTGGGTTTGGCTTCCATATTCATAACTATTCGATGCAAGCCTTTGTCTCTGAGGTGAAGCGAAATCTCCAGCTTCTATTGCATATAGTTATACAGAGTAAGAATCACTAAAGATAATAAATCGATTTTTTCCACCTTGTGGGTATAGCAGTAATTACGGCCGTTCACCAATATTTTGATCTGCAAATCAAATATTTGAATAATTTCCAATTCTTTGTTCTTAAAACATGCAAAATATTGTTCATGAACCTTCCCCAAACCCTTGTAGCTATGATACCATGTAAAATTATTAGAGCACAAATACGGATCTAGCTCAAGAATGATTGCAAAAACTAGCGAGAACTGAAAAATAAATTTTGGAATTGAGAATGAATTTGATTCATCAATATTAGTTTTAGAATTAATACATAAAGCAAGTAAGTTAAGCTTAGTTATACATGCAATAACTATGGATAATGAAAGCTAATTGAAGCTGGGAGTGCCTTATGTTCTATTAATGTGCACATGAACCACATGCAAGCACTAGAGTTAACTAACTAAAACCACGTGCACACCAAATGTAAGCCCTTGAGTTAACTAGATAAAGACAAGTGCACATCACATATAAGCACTTGAGTTAACTAGCTATAGACAAGTCCACATAACCTGCGGGAACAACAGTTGAAGTAAAGTTAATTAAAGCCAACTATGTGCAAGTAAACCAACAAACACTATAAAGACCTCCAAATATAATAAAGTTTATAGCGTATCAAAGCACTGCCCCCTAATTTTCTTACAATTGAACATATTAGATGACCAATTAATCAAATAAAATGTATTCATTTAATTCAAATGTTAATGCCTTTTGGACTAAAACATTTAGGCCTTTTCATTTTCAAAAAATAGCCTCACCATAGCTAGTAAAAGCAATATTGCCTCAAGTATATTAGGAACAAAATAAAATTTAGCTATAGAAAATTAAAATGAATCGATTTCCCATTTTCCACTAACCAATTTCTTAAAATTTTTGCTAAGACAACATAGTCAAGTGCTCACATTGTGTCACATCATTAGAAAAAATAAGTTTCTAGCTTATTCGTGCGATTATAATTATAATCATGTGCACAAAGGCTGGTGTACAAAGCTTGTAACCAAGTGCTGAACAGTGTGACAGAGGACGACACTTGAGTATTTTCCTGTAAGCTGAACTTATAGAAAGTAAAATAATTTAACTAGTGTTTTTCCTATTAACTGAACTTATAGCGAATAAAATTATTTAACAAGGATGAAACATTATGCAAAACTCAATAGGATTCCTAGTAATGTATACCTTTTCTTCCGTTTCTTTTCTATCATTCTCTTCTATAAATGTTATTTCATAAGTGGGCTTCGTAACGCCGGGTCCATCTATATCTGTAGCTTTAGCATAAAACAAAGGTCATTAAGCATGATATTTAAAACTGATTTGATGTCTCATGAAATGAGATTACTAGATTGCGTGGTGACTCCACGATGCACTAAAGTTCTTTGTTCAAATATATCTATAGATTTTCTTATAACTAGTTTTGAAATAGTAGGTTTCTTTGGAATGATAAATTAGCAAAAGCATAGCTAAGCAACTTTAGGTTATGGGTGGAATTATAAAAAAAAATTAATAATAATAAAGTGACCAAATTCTGAATTGAATACTTACTGCAAAAATTTCAGTATGGAAGGATTGATGAACAAATAGACTAAAACTTCTTCCTGAGAACTTACTTTTGAATAACTCTCTATACTAAGTCATCAAGAAACTGTTTAGCCAGAAACAATAATTTGATTATTTTTTAATTTTGTTTTTGTATTATTAGTTTTTTTTCAACTATTAACTATTAATCTTAATGTCTAAAATCCTCAATCCTCTAACATTCCATCCAATAACTTATTGATTAGTTTAATAATAACAATTATGTTTACATTATTATTAACTAGTTTATTGATAGTCAAGTTAATAACAGTTAAATGCAATAGTTCTCTTTCATTATTAACTATTACTATAAAAATGAATAAGTATAGTATTATAATAGTTATTCATGTAAAATAATTATCAAAATAAAATACTAATGCTCCAGAATTAATAGTTATAATTAAATTCTGAATAATATATTAATAGTTAAGTTAATAATAATTAAACGTAATAGTTATTCAGTATGGCAATCTTATTTGAAAACAACATTCTTAGCTGCAACTGTGTGCATGTGTACATCCAAAGATCAAATGTTAGATGATTGAAATGTTTTAAAGCATTGGATACACCACCTCATTTATTTATGTTGCTAACTACCTAATAACTAAGTCTAAAACATATAAAATTTTCTCACTATGAAATAAACTCTCTCTCATGTTTCTCTTAGAATGAAAAATGCAATGATGGTGATCTAGCAAATTCTACTTTTCCTGTGGGATCATTTCGAGTAACAGAGTTCTTATGAGGTCAAATTTATTGTGTATGCTTTAAATAACTACACCACACTGGACAGCATTGTTACGGTGAAGCATTGTTTTTAATGAAATATTTTAAGTCTGTTTGTTTTTTAATGAGATATCTCAAGTCTGTTATAGTCACGCATTTTTTAATGAAATATTTATAGTCTGTTTGTATTTAAATGAAATATCTCAAATTTGTTACGGTTAAGCATTAGCTTCCCAGTTTTAAACTATTCTTCCAGCAACATTCACATGAACATTTACGCTCCATCCTTCATGACCCAATCTACTTCCATGAATGAGAGACTGCTCTTGCTGATAGCAACAAGCATGACAACAGTCAACGGAATAATGTTGTTAACTTAACAACGCCTCCAAAGTCCATTGCAGCACCGCGAGGATACTTTATGCTATTCGTAGTTAACAGTGGAAATGGATTAATTTTTCTTGATCGTGGATTCCTTTGGGATGTTTAAAGCCAGATTCTCTCTATTGCTGGCTTATTGTCTATGATAACATATCAGTGGTGTAACCTGATTTTAATATAAAATTTATAAATAAGTCTGTTTAGTTAGTATTAATTTAAAACATTTTGAACATTAGTAAGTTAACGTTTGATTGATTCTTTTGTTTTATTTTAATTTAATAATATTAGGTAAATATAAATATGATAATTTAGAAATATGAAATCTGTATTTAATTGTTTTTTTTTTCAAATTCGTTTTTCATAGTGTTGTTCAATGTTATATCTTGGTTTTTGTTTCGTTGATAATGATGTTTAAAGTAATGTGTTTTTTTTATGGTTTTGAAATTCTATTTAATGAAATAAACAAATTTTTAATGGATTTAATTAATTATTTAATTAATGATGATGAGAATTTTTTCATGTTATTTGGGTTATGGGTTAATGAAAATTTCTGGTTTTCACTTTATTTTTTTATAATTTTTTGACATAGTTCTTAATGGTATGTTTAATTGTTAATCAGATAAAAAATAGTTATTGGGGAGATGTTGTCATAGAGTGTTAGATCAATGAGATTAATTTAAAATTAAATTAAATTAATGTAATTATATAAATTAAATCATTGGTAAATATTTATAAGTATCAATTCATGATAAGCATCAAGCACATAAATGAGTATATTGACTTAAGAATACAACAAGAAGAAAGAATATGTGATATGTTATGCCACCTATTTAAATATTTAAATATGAACCATTTTATTTGAAAAGAAATTTGTAATATAATCCATGACAAAACAAAATTAATGCAACATAATCACAATTTATGGACACTTACATTTCTTCAAAATATCTACTAACTAATTGTGAAAAAGACTCCTTGCTACAAAAAATCTCATTGTAATAGAGGACAACCCTTAATCTAACTTTGACTTGTAAATAAATTTCTCAATGATAGCAATTGTAAGTAAATTTCACAATGATAGCCATTATTGTTACAGATAGCCTTCATTACATTCATAATTTTTTGTATCCTTAAATCAATATACTCTATAATATATACTAACCTTAGGTTATAAAAAAATATTTTCTTTATCCAAAAAAATTTCAAAAGAAAAAATTTAATTTGGAATAAAATAATTCAAATTTATATATTCAATTAAATCAATATATTTATTTTCCATACTCTTTCCAATGATACTGCCATTTAATTAGATCAATATATTTATTTTCCATACTCTTTCTTATGATTCTGCCATTCAGTTAGATCAATATATTTATTTTTTATACTTTCCTATGATACTGCCTTATGACATCTTTTGCAACATGTGGTGCAATTCCTAATTATTAAAATGTGGAGATTAACTCATTAATTATTAATTATTAATGAAAAATAATTAATTATTTTAGTATTATAGATTAATAGGTTTTCTTGTAATGACTATCCTATATATATCCAACCTTGTTTCATCACTTGAAAATAAAGTGAATAATGACATTACATATTTACTATATTTTATACTAAGTTATTAAAATAGATATATGTATTATTTTCTTAAGTACAACTTGCACAATGATGGTTACTATATTTTATATTAAATAATTCAAAAATGTGTTCTGTATATTTTTTACAGATTAATTTCGTGATGTTTGTTATTCTTATATTGTATAAAAAATAATTAAATATACGATATTCTATTAATAATGAAGTTAATAATAATTAAATATAATAGTTATTTATATCATTAAATATTGATTATTATTAATAATAAAATCATTAGCTATTAAATATTGATTATTATTAATAATAAAATCATTAGCTATATTATTATAATATATGTACAAGTAAATTAATTATTACAAAAACATTAGTGTGGGAGAAATGATAATTACAAAGTAAATTAATTATTAAAAAACGTTAATGTGAGAGAATTAATAACTACAATTAAATACACAATAATTTCTTAATAGTTAAATGTAATAGGTATTGAATTTCATAATTTAACTTATTAAACATTAACTAAAAATAGTCAAATGTTACTTTATTATAGCTTAATAAGTTTCCTTGTAATAACTATAATTTTATTAAAATGTACTAATTGAAAACTCTTTTTGTTATTTGATTATTAGAATTATTGTGTAGAGAGGCGCATTCTACAACACAGTATGATCCTAATGTGTAAGTATGTCGGAAGCCAAAAAAAAACTAAAGAAAAATTTAAAAATAAAATCTAAATAATGTCGGCTTAAACAGTAACTTACAAAACCATATCAATAAAGAATTAAAAATTCATTAAAAAATAAATTTATTAAAATATGAAGAGGTTTATGAACACTAAAAAAAGATATGGTAAATAAATAAAAATATAAATAAACTAGAGGTATGGTAAATACATAAAACCTTTTTTTTATATTTACTCCATAAACCTCTATATTTATAAAAATTCAAAAAAGAAGTTTTATTTAGGTGATCTTATGGGCCAAATACCATGGGACAAATTATTATTAATACCATGGGCCAAATACCATATTCATAAAAGAGGTATGGTAAAGCAGTTTTTACAATTCATGATAATATGTGATTATTACCTATCAAATAGGATTAGAAATCAACATATATTTATATATGGATTCTATGGCCAAAATACCATGGACCAAATTATTATTAATATCATGCAAAAAAATTATTATTAACACTACCATTAATATTAAATTATTAATATTAATATTAAGAATATTATTATTGTTAAATCTAATATTCATACTAATATATTATAATATTAATATTATTAAATTTAATAACTTTAGATTAATACAATATTAAATTTTTTATATTATAATATATATTAATCTATCATGATCTATCTATCTATATATATATATATATATATATTATAATATATATTAATATATCATGATAAATAAATTAACCCTAGATATATATAGGAGGGAAGAACAAAGACATATGATAGAGGTGGTGAAATAAGGGGAGTGGCAAGGGAGAAATGGAGGTAAACTGAAGGAGAGGGGAGAGGAGGAATGAAGAGAGAGAGAGGGATAGGGGTGAGAGAGGTAGAGAAGGGTAACAGAGGGAGAGGGAGGGAGAATAAGATGAGGGCGGAGAGAGAGAAGGGGAGAGAGGATCGGACGACAGAGAGAGAGGGCGGGAGAGGGAGAGAGACAAAGAAGGGGAAGGGAGAGGGAGGTAGGAGAGAAAGAGAGAGAGGGGAAGAAGGAAAGAAGGAGGAGAGAGGGGGATAAGAGAGATGGATTTGAGAGGGAGAGACGAAGGGAAGAATAAATGCATAGAGAGTGAGAAGTAAAGAGTGAGGGAGTGACAATAGAGAGATGGAAAGAGAGTGTATATGTTTAAGGGTGAGATAAAGAGACATAGAAGGAGTGATGGAGACAAGTGGGGAGAGAAGGAGAGAGAAGGATAAATGGAGGGATATAGTAACGTCGTTGGAGAGACAGAGAGAGAGAGTGATGTCGGAAGAGAGAGGATTGGAGGGCAAACAAAGAGACAGAGGATTTAATGGAAAAGAGAGAGAGAAACAGAGGCGGGGGGTCGCATAGAGGGAGCAAGGAGATAAACGGAGAGAGAGGAATTGAGAGAGAGGAAGAGAGTGATGGGGTAAGAGAGAGGATTGTAGGAGCAGGGGGGGAGAGAGAGAGAGAGAGAGATGGGGGAAGAGAGAGGGAGGTAGAAGAGAAAGGGAGAGAGAGGAAGGAAATGGGAGGGGACTTGAAAGAGAGGAGGAGAGGGTGAGGGAGATAGGTGGAGAGAGGGATGGATAGAGAGATGGATTTGGAGGGGGGGAGATGGAGGGATAGAGAGAATGATTTGGGTGGGGAGAGAGGAGAGGAGTAACAAAGAGAGAGAGAGGGAGAGAAGTGAGAGAGGTAGAGAAGGGTAACAGAGGGAGAGGGAGACATAAAGATAAAGGTCAGAGAGAGAAAAGGAGAGAAGACTAGAGTGCAGAGAGAAAGAGAGCGAGAGAGAGAGAGAGAGAGAGAGAGAGAGAGACAAAGAAGGGGGAAGGGTGAGGGAGGTAGGAGAGAAAGGTAGAGAGATTAAGGATGAGAGGATGAGGAGAGACGGGGGATTAAGAGATGGATTTGGAGGGGGGGAGATGAAGGGAAGAATAAAGGCATAGAGAGTGAGAAGTGGAGAGTGAGGGAGTTACAATAGAGAGATGGAGAGAGAGTGTATATGTTTAAGGGTGAGATAAATAGACATAGGCAGAGTGATGCAGACAAGGGGGGAGAGAATGAGAGAGAAGGATAAATGGAGGGATATAGTAACATTGTTGGAGAGATAGATAGAGTGATGTGGGAAGAGAGAGGATTGGAGAGCAGACAGAGAGAGAGAGGATTGAATGGAACAGAGAGAGAGAGAGAGAGAGAGCGGCAGGGGGGTCACATAGAGGGAGGCAGTAGATGAATGGAGATCGAGGAATTGAGAGAGAGGAAGAGAGTGATGGGGGAAGAGAGAGGATTGTAGGGGAGAGAGAGAGAGAGAGAGAGAGAGAGAGAGAGAGAGAGGTAGAAGAGAAAGGGAGAGAGAGGAAGGAAAATAGAGGGGACTTGAAAGAGAGGAGGAGAGAGGGAGGGGGATAGGAGGAGAGAGGGATGGATAGACAGATGGAGTTGGAGGGGGCAGATGGAGGGATAGAAATAAGGATTTGGGAGGGGAGAGAGGGAGGGAAGAAGAAAGGAAAAGAGCGAGTAGTTGAGAGAGAGGGGCGACAACAAGGGAAATATTGTGAGAGAGTGTGTATGTTTGGGGGTGAGATAAGTAGACAAAAAAGGAGATATGGAGGGAATGGGGTAGAGAAGGAGAGATAGAGGCGACGATTGAGAGAGAGAGAGAGGTGGTAGAGAAAGGAAGAGAGAGAGTGAATATAGGTAGGGAAAGATAGATGGATATTGAAGGGGAGAGAGGGAGGTAAGAATAAACACATAAAGAATGAAAGGTGGAGAGAGAGAGAGAGAGGGAGTGATAAGGAATATGGAGAGAGAGAGAGAGGAGGATAGACTGATAGATAGATATATTGGAGAAAGAGAGTGTATGTTTTTCATTTGATATAGAGAGACAGAGGGAGGTAGAGATATATATGGAAGGTTAAGATAAATAATACATAGATGGAGACAAGGAGGGAGGGACAAAGAGATTGATACATATGGAGTGAGAGAGTGTGTGTGTTTCGCAAAGTGTGATAAAGAGCCAAAGGGGAGATGGAGGGAGATATATATATGTGTGTGTGGAGGGGGAGAGAGGGAAGAAGATTTATTGCACTATATGCTTTGATTTTAGTGTAGATGGTGATTCCTAATCCTATTTGATTGTTTGAACTAGATGCATTGATTTTAGTGTAAATGTTGATTTATAATGATATTTGATTACTTGCACTAGATTCATTGATTGCAATGTAAAATGATTTCTAATCCTATTTCATTGGTTGCACTAAATGCATTGATTTCAGTGTAGATGGTGATTTCTAATCCTATTTGATTTCTTTCAGTAGATGCATTGATTTCAATGTAGATGATTTATAATCCTATTTGATTGCTTGAACTAAATGCATTGATTTCAGTGTAGATGGTGATTTCTAATCCTATTTGATTACTTGCACTAGATGTAGTGATTTTAGTGTAGATGTTGGTTTTTAATCAGATTTTCCTACATGCACAAGATACATTGATTTGAGTGTAGATGTTGATTTCTAATCCTATTTTATTACTTGAATTAGATGCATTGATTTCAGTGTAGATGTTGTTTTCTAATCTTATTTTATTTCTTGCATTAGATGGATTGATTTCAGTGTATATGTTCATTTATGATTTGATATAATTGGATGTATGATGGTACATTAATTTTAAAGTCATTGGATTAATAGTGTGCATTGATTTCAATGTAAGTACAAAAAATTATTGACAATGTACATTGATTTTTGTGTTATATTAATTGAACCTATTAATATTGGAGAGAAATAGAGACAAAGTATGATATTTACTACAACAGCTCGAGCTAAATATTTAAATGGTTTACGATTCCAACTTTCCTTTTCATATAATCGATATGAAAAGATGACAAAATTAACAAGGGTGACAATAAGAATAGTAAAAGAAATATTTTGAGATTGGTCAAAATGAATACTATTTGCAATACATTTTCTATCATTTAATATTATTACATTGTCACTTTGCATTAAAAAAAATTATTTTATCATTTTTCATCATTGAAGTTATTTTACAATATTTATCATCTCAACAAACTAAGGTAAAAAATAAAATTTAAAATTAAAATGACTGGAAAAATATTATGCATATTTAGCATATTTAAAATGGTTATATTATCTCCATCTCTCCCTTGTCACTGCCCCTATTCCTCATATTATCGATATATTTTCCTTGCCCCCACACAGCTGAAACTAGCCTAGATCCATCTTAACTCCAGGAAATTCAAGCGTCAAAAGATCAAATCTCTCGAAGTGCAGACTTTTTCTCAAGTTTTACACTCAAAAAAGAGATTTGCACCTCAAAAAATTTAATCCCTTTCGGAGCTTGATAGATCCATTATAAAAATAAATCTAGATTGATTATTAGTCACACTTCATTCTGTATCACTAACAAATTTGATCTCTTTCGGAGCTTGATAGATCCATTATAAAAATAAATCTAGATTGATTATTAGTTACACTTCATTTTGTATCACTATTATTTATAACTTCATAATAAACTTTAAACACTTAATTAATTAATAACTATTATAATAGTACTTATTTATGTTCTCATTTATATTTTTATTATTAATGCATCGTGTGGAGATTTTTTCGACACTGCAAAAATGATTGAAATCGAAATAACCAATTTAAAATGTTGAATCGGTAAAGCCTGTGCTTTGGCATCGAAAAGGGGCGTAGAGTCAGTAACGTTGTGTGGAGTGTGGAGCTGAGGCCCTGCTAAAATGGTTATGTCACCGTCATCACGACAAAACAAAAAAAAATATATTATTTACCAGCTAGACCCATAATAACATTAATAGATTTTCTACAAATTATTACCATGAGAATTATCACAAATGAATTCTGGGCTGCGGTACTGTATTTGATCACCTATGTACTACAATTGATAACTCTGGATCCGGTTTTTTAATTTAATGATACGGCTCCGGTCTTATGGTTTAGTGCTTCCGTTAAATACTATGTTTTTCGGGTTTGATGATTCTTGCCATGCCACAAACCTTAATCAAAACCCTTAACACTTTGAAAACATATCTTCTCGGGTTGTGGAATGTTTAATGCGCAATTAAATTGGATATCCTACACTTCTGGCCACTTGGCCCGGATCCTGCCGACCATACGTGGCATATGATCGGCCATTGATGGATAATGATCTCACGGTGCATAGGGTTTAGGGTTTACTATGACCTTGAAGTCATAACCGTTTCCGCCATTCATTGTTGCATTCTGCCGAGGGTTCTGGAGGCGGCGGTGCTGCTGGCGACAGAGAAATGCAGGGCTACGACTGACCTCCATTGATAAACGATGCAACGCGACCCCGGATGGCCTCTTTCGGGTAACAGGTACATATGATAATGGAAATGAAATCCTTACACCCTCCTCGGCTTACATTTCCTGTAGCGAGAATTTGGGGTTAAAATAAAACTCAGGGTAAAATCTGTGACCAAGCTGTTTGTAATGTTCAGGACTAAAAGCGGTTAACCATGGTCCACGGCCTCAGGCCGACGAGATGTGGCAAAGCAAACCCTCGATTGGATTCTAATTTTTCAGGGTTTCACTTCTAGAAATTATTATGTATAATTTTTCTACTGTTACTGTATAGCCGGGGTTTATATTCGCCCGAGCGCTTAACTGTATATTGCCTTACCTCTGAACTAATGGAGTTCTCCATCTGCTTCCACAGTTTATTTATTTATGTCATACGATTCTGGTGAACAGTTGTTTATTTCTATCATAGTTATCTGAGGACTGTGTATTTTGCATTGTGACAATCTCAGCTTGGTTTCCTAACTTCTGTAACTAAGAATTAAGTCACATAAATATACGTACTGTGGTAATTCGCAATCACCCATCTCGGATAGTAGATTCTGTGCAGTCGATGGTTTGTATCTAGAATGGTTATCGGTAATTTTCATTTCTTACTGGGCTAGTTTATGGTCTTCATGATCTTTTGGACTATTTTGTGTCAGTTCTCGTATTCTGTAATGTCAGTTATCATGTTTCTGTTCCTGTGATGTTGGCAAATCCTTAAGGTTGGATTATTGTTTACTACGATGGTTACCTGGAATTTGACTCTTTAGAACTTTGTTTGTAGTTTCCTTTTTATTAAATATTTTTTTGTTGTACTATATGGCGTCCGGACCGCCCAATCGTCCGTGTAAGTATCATAGGAGGAAAGGCGACCTACCCCGAAATTCTGGTTCACAGGTTTTAGGGTTAATGGTCTTTCCGAGAATTTACTTTCAGTGTTTCCTTTCTTTCTTTAATACTTCCTGTTTCACAGAAATAATAACCCAGAAAAGAAAGAAATGGATTCCAGGGTATTCAGGGTTACTTCTCTAACTACTGTAGTAAATCCTCAGTTTATAATACAGTTTGCTTCCAGAACCTACAGTTTGTTCGTCAATCCCCCGCAAGACCAAGAATAAAATAAAACAACACATTTTCATACTGGGGCCCAATATTACAAAAAAGCAAGACAACTCGGAAAGACAACTTCCTTCCCTACCTTGCAAAGACAAGGGTTAACAGACAAGGTTAACAGATTCTTACTCACTTTAATTTGATTTGATCGATGGTACTCGTTTCCTCCCTTCCGTGAGCCGAAGCATACGTCCCACCCTTCTCCCCGAGCTTCAAGTCCTGAGCGCCCTACACAGCTCGAGGAGAGATCGGACAATCCGTCCAACTCTCCAACTCAAAGTGGAATGCACTGGGAGAACCCTAGGACAATCCGGTCCAATCCTCCAACCCAAATAGCATACTATTTTCTGAAAATTCTCTTTCCTACCAAACAGTAGTCACTTCTTTTTCTTTTCCTTCCCCAGGAGGAAGAACCCCCAAACTCCCTTGGGATTCCTCCTTTATTCTAGAGTTTCTTTCTGGGTAGCAGTGGAACAGTTTTTCTGTTCAACTAAATCCAGATCTTGATTTACTTTTACCATCAAATTTACTCAGGAAACTAATTTCACAGTAACTCTTTATTTAATATCCAAAATTGATTTTTTCTAATATTCACTTAACAGATAAAAAATTTAATCATAATTTAACTCTTAACTAATAAGAGTTAATCATTTGTTACCGCTAAAGCAGTGGTTACAGTTTTCCCCCTCTGGAAGAGAACACTGTCCCTGGTGTTCTTACTTTAATTAGAAAAAAAGTTCAGGATAGGATTCACGGACAAAACTCTCGTCCTCCCAGGTGGCCTCCTCTGGTCCAAAGTGCCTCCACTGCACTTTAACCTGGGCGATAGCTCGTTTCCGGAGCATGATTTCCCTTCGGTCGATTATACTGTGAGGCTCGACCAGAAATTCTCCGTCTGGTTCTACCTGCACACAAAAGACTTATGTTAATTATATAAATCTTTTAACTTCATGTTATTTTTAACCTTTATGCTCACCCACTACCTGAATGTTCTGCCAATGAATAATATGTCTTGGATCATGAATATATCGTTTCAATAACGATACATGAAAGACGTTATGCACCCGAATATGACTAGGAAGAGCTAGGCGGTATGCCACCGGTCCTACTCTTTCCAGTATTTGGAAGGGACCACAGAATTGAGGCGCTAACTTTGCACACGATGTCCATCTTAATGTACTCTTCTTGGGTTTAATTCTGACATACACGTGGTCTCCAACTTCATATTCACGGTATGACCTCTTTTTATCCGCATACACTTTCTGCCTGTCCTGTGCTGCCTTCAAATTCTGTCGAATTTTCTTCACCTCTGCTTCCATTTCTGCTAGCATATCCGGTCCTAGCATGAGTCTATTCTTGGGACTGCTCCAATTAATGGGAGTTCTGCACTGCCGCCCATATAGCGCCTCAAACGGACTCATCCTTAACGATTCTTGGTAACCATTGTTGTAGGCAAACTCTATCAAGTGTAGATACTCCTCCCATTTAATTGGTTGCTGCATGACATACATTCTTAGCATGTCTTCCAGTATTTGATTTACTCATTCGGTTTGACCATCCGTTTTGCGGGTGATATGCAGTACTAAAATGTAATTGCGTTCCTAATCCTGTAAACAGCGCTTTCCAAAAAGTTGATGTGAATTTTACATCTCTGTCTGAGATAACGGTCTTAGGAATGCCATGCAGTCTGAAGATCTCACGCATAAATAAATCTGCTATCTGTACTGTCTTATAGGTGGATTGGCCAGGTATGAAATGTGTCGACTTACTTAGTCTATCCACAACTACCATTATGGAATCATTACCTCATTTTTATTTTGGTAACCCGGTGATAAAATCCAATGAGATCACCTCCCATTTCCATTCGGGAATGGGTATAGGCTGCATTAAGCCCGCTGGGTGCCGATGCTCTACCTTCACTTGCTAACACTCTAGACACTTGGTTAGATAGCTTGTTATATCCTTCCTCATGCCTGGCCAACAGTAGTCCTTTCTTATAGCTGTCAGCATCTTTTGATATCCTGGGTGCCCCGCATAATTGCTTCTGTGATATTCGTCCAACAACTTAGTTTTCAGTTCCACTCTGTTTGGTATGACTATCCTTTTCTTGAAGATCAACAACCCATCCTGGTTAATCTCATAATCCCCTTGTCCATCTTGTCCTTCAGATTATTGTGTCTGCTGCCACAAGTATTTATACTCAGGATCCTTGTCTGCTTCTTGTCTGATTTGTTCCAAAAATCTGGTTTCAATTTGGTTAACATATAACTCATAAGGGTTATGCAGTTTTCTGCTTAATGCATCTGCAACTTTGTTCTCCTTTCCTTTCACGTGCTGTAGATCAATATCAAATTCGCTCAACAAAGAGTTTCATCTCGCTTGTCGGGAATTTAAGTCAGCTTGTTTAAAATAGCTGGTTAGACTACTATGATCAGTCTTCAACACAAACCTCTTCCCAAGTAGGTAATGTCTCCATACTCGGAGAGCATGCACAACTGCGGTCAACTCTAAATCATAAGCTGAATATCGCTGCTCATGATCTTTTAGCTTGCAGGATTCATATGCAATTACCTTCCCTTCTTGCGATAATACAGCCCCAACTCCTTCCTTGCATGCATCTGTCCAAACCTCGAATTCCTTATCCAGATCTGCTACACTTAACACAGGTGCTGTCGTCAACAACTGCTTCAATATTTCAAAACTCTCCTGACATTCTTTTGTCCATTTGAAGATTTTCCCTTTTCTTTGTAAATAAGTAATGGGAAAAGCTATCTTCGAAAACCCTTTTATAAATCGTCGGTAGTAGCCAGCGAGGCCCATAAACGATCGAATATCCGCCACCTTCTGTGGCACCTTCCATTCCATGATAGTTTTAATTTTTTCTGGGTCTACCCCTATACCCTTTTTAGATATTACATGTCCAAGATATTGTATTTCTTCCTTGAAGAAATCACATTTACTGAATTTTGCATACAACTGATGCTTCCTTAGCATCTCCAGTACCATACGCAGATGCTTTTCATGTTCTTCCGCATTCTTGGAATAAATCAGTATATGATCAATGAAAATCAATACGAATTTATCCAAATAAGGGTGGAAAATACTATGCATCAGTCTCATAAAAGTGGCTGGTGCATTAGTTAGCCCAAAAGGTAATACCACGAATTCATAGTGGCCATACCTGGTGCGAAAAGCAGTTTTGTGTATATCTTCATCCTTAATTCTGATCTGGTGGTATCCGGACCGCAAATCAATTTTTGAGAACACAGTAGCTCCCTTTACTTGGTAAAACAAGTCATCAATACGGGGTAGGGGATACCTGTTCTTAACTGTCAGCTTATTTAATTGTCGGTAATCCATGCACATGTGCATGGTTCCATCCTTTTTCCTAACAAACAGCACAGGTGCTCCCCAAGGTGACACACTGGGTCGTATATACCCCTTATCTAATAATTCCTGAAGCTGCATTTTTAGCTCAGTCAATTCTGGCACACTCATACGGTAGGGAGTTCGCGAAATTGGCGAAGCTCCTGGTAGCAGTTCTATCGTGAAATCAACATCTCTTTTAGGTGGCAATCCCGGTATTTCTTCAGGAAATACGTCCTTGAATTTCTGTACTATAGGTATACTTTCTAACACAGCTGCTTTATCCTTAGACTCAGATAGTCCGACTTGTATGGCGTACAACTGGCATCCCTTTCTCATACATTTTGCCATTTGGGAAGCGGTAATTGGACGCAGACGTACAGGCTTCTTTATGCCCTGAATTTCTTGGCGATTACCATTCTGATCTCTGTAGTAAACTATCTTTTCCTTGCAGTCGATGAGAGTCCAATGTTTCTCTAACCAATCCATACCCAACAATACGTCATAGGATCCCAAAGGCAGAATATTTAAATCTACCATTAACTATTGTCCACCGATTTGCAATGCACAATCTGATATTTTGGCACTAACTCTTCTTTTAGCTCCTGTAGCTAACTGAACCAACCAGCTCTTTTTAAATTTTTGACTTGACAGTTTACAGATTTCCACTAATTTAGGACTTATATAACTTAGACTTGCGCCTGGATCTACCAAAACAGAAACAGTTTGGGATGACAATTTACCTTCCATCTCTATCATGGTGGGTTGAAAATCAGCTTGCCGGTCCTCCAATGCTGCGTTAATTCTGGGTATGCTTCTGGCAACATCTCCCACAGTAGAGGCCTCCTGCAAATTGGTTACTGCTTCGGCTTTACCCCTCTGTGGGCAATCTCGATAGTAGTGTGCTGCCCCGCAGCCCCAACACTGCAGAGGTGGCCTCTGGTTGTGAGGTTGCTCAGGTTTATTTGAAGCTTCTACCGTCTTGTCTTCCCCGGGCCATCTAATTCACTGATGGTTCCTGCCGAGTTGCTTATTGATTGAGTTTCTGGCGGTATTTCTGAAATGACTGGTTTTGCTTTTTTTGAAACCAGTGCTGTTTCTGTTATCTTTCCTGGTTTGCCACCCTTTTCCTTGGTCTGTCTTATTTTTCGCTTGCTGATAACACAGCCTTGCCTTTCTAATAGCCTCATCCATTTTCATAGGATTTTCAAACTCGATACGCTCTTTCATATGGACGGGTAAGCTTCTCAGAAATCTCTGAACTTTGGCTTTCTCTTCTCTTAAGTACGGTACATATCGCAGTAATGATGTAAATTTGGTGATGAACTCGTCCATGGTCATTGGTCCCAGCCTTAAATCATGGAATTCTCGAGCCTTTTCATCATAAAAACGCTCATTCAAGTACTTATCCTTGAAATACTGTTGAAACTTTTCCCATGTCACATCTTGATCCTCTATTCCCCGCACATTCTTCACTTCTTCCCACCATAGGGTGGCTTTATCCTTCAGCTGGTAAATGGCTAACCGTGCCTTAAGACCACTGTCATAATCATACACCTGAAAATATTTGTTCATATTAATCAACCATGCTTCTGCCACTTCCTCCTTTTCGCCATCGAACGTAGGTGTCTTTATCTTTCTGAATTCTCCGTGCAGCTCCACCTTCTGCTTTTTGTTTGCCTTCCGTTCGGTTTCGTTCTCAGATTCAGCCTCATTAAAATTTCTGTTTGGATGACTTTGCTGTGACACACTTCTTTCTCTTCGGCCTGTATCTTATTCCTCTGATTGTTGTTCGTTTCTTTCTTGGAATTCTCTATCAGCACTAGGTTTTTCAACCCTTTGATTTTTTTTATCAAAGAGGCTCTATAAGATCCTCTCTTGATCCTGCATCATCCTTGCATTCTCCTTGCGTACTCTTTCCATTTCTTCCTGTAACTGTTGTACTGTGTGTAACAAAATGCGAGTCTGATGTTGCTGTTCTTCAATCAGTCTGTTGGACCGCTGATGCTGCTCTATTCCCAACTGAACCCATATTTCGGGGTTTCCTTCTGGTGGAGGTTGAATCTCTCCAACATTTCGTTGTTGCTGTTGTGAAGGTGTCCGTCTTGGTTGTCGTTCCATTAGTTATCTGTCTGTGCATGAAATCATACAATTTGTAACGTCATTTGACCCATTAGGGCCCAGCGTTGTAACGCTGCTCTGATACCACTTGTCACCGTCATCACGAAAAAACAAAAAAAAAATATTTACCAGCTAGACCCATAATAACATTAATAGATTTTCTACAAATTATTACCATGAGAATTATCACAAATGAATTCTGGGCTACGGTACTGTATTTGATCACCTATGTACTACAATTGATAACTCTGGATCCAGTTTTTAATTTAATGATACGACTCCGGTCTTATGGTTTAGTGCTTCCATTAAATACTATGTTTTTCGGGTTTGATGATTCTTTCCATGCCACAAACCTTAATCGAAACCCTTAACACTTTGCAAACATATCTTCTCGGGTTGTGGAATGTTTAATGCGCAATTAAATTGGATATCCTGCACTTCTGGCCACTTGGCCCGGATCCTGCTGACCATACGTGGCATATGATCGGACGTTTATGGATAATGATCTCACGGTGCATAGGGTTTAGGGTTTACTATGACCTTGAAGTCATAACCATTTCTGCCATTCATTGTTGCATTCTGCCAAGGGTTCTGGAGGCGGCGGTGCTGCTGGCGACAGAGAAATGGAGGGCTACGACTGACCTCCATTGATAAACGATGCAATGCGACCCCGGATGGCCTCTTTCGGGTAACAGGTACATATGATAATGGAAATGAAATCCTTACACCCTCCTCGGCTTACATTTCCTGTAGCGAGAATTTGGGGTTAAAAGAAAACTCAGGGTAAAATCTGTGACCAAGCTGTTTGTAATGTTCATGACTAAAAGCGGTTAACCACGGTCCACGGCCTTAGGCCGACGGGATGTGGCAAAGCAAACCCTCGATTGGATTCTAATTTTTCAGGGTTTCACTTCTAGACATTATTATGTATAATTTTGCTACTGTTACTGTATAGCCGAGGTTTATATTCGCCCGGGTGCTTAACTGTATATTGCCTTACCTCTCAACTAATGGAGTTCTCCATCTGCTTCCACAATTTATTTATTTATGTCATACGATTCTGGTGAACAGTTGTTTATTTCCATCATAGTTATCTGAGGACTGTGTATTTTGCATTGTGACAATCTCAGCTTGGTTTCCTAACTTCTGTAACTAAGAATTAAGTCACATAAATATACGTATTGTGGTAATTCGCAATCACCCATCTCGGATAGTAGATTCTGTGCAGTCGATGGTTTGTATCTAGAATGGTTATCGGTAATTTTCATTTCTTACTGGGCTAGTTTATGGTCTTCATGATCTTTTGGACTATTTTGTGTCAGTTCTCGTATTCTGTAATGTCAGTTATCATGTTTCTGTTCCTGTGATGTTGGCAAATCCTTAAGGTTGGATTATTGTTTACTACGATGGTTACCTGGAATTTGACTCTTTAGAACTTTGTTTGTAGTTTCCTTTTTATTAAATATTTTTTTGTTGTACTATATGGCGTCCGGACCGCCCAATCGTCCGTGTAAGTATCATAGGAGGAAAGGCGACCTACCCCGAAATTCTGGTTCACAGGTTTTAGGGTTAATGGTCTTTCCGAGAATTTACTTTCAGTGTTTCCTTTCTTTCTTTAATACTTCCTGTTTCACAGAAATAATAACCCAGAAAAGAAAGAAATGGATTCCAGGGTATTCAGGGTTACTTCTCTAACTACTGTAGTAAATCCTCAGTTTATAATACAGTTTGCTTCCAGAACCTACAGTTTCTTCGTCAACTTCAGTAAGACCAGTAAATAAAATAAAACAACACTATTTTACAACAGTTCCAATATAACAGTAAAGTAAGACAGCCGGAAAAACAACTTCCTTCCCTACCTTGCAAAAGACAAGGGTTAACAGGATCTTACTCAATTAAATTTGATTTGACTGATGGTACTCGTTTCCTCCCTTCCGTGAGCTGGGCGATTACGTCCCACCACTCTCCCCCGAGCTTCAAGTCTGGAGCGTCCTACACAGTTCTGGAGGAGAGATTCGGGACAATCCGGTCCAACTCTCCAACTCCAGTGGAACAGAATTCTGGGGAGAACTTAGGACAATCCGGTCCAACTCTCCAACCCAGCAGACAGTCTATTTTCTGAAAATTTCTCTCTTTCCAGTCAAACAGAGTCTCTTCTTTTTCTTTTCCTTCCCCAGGAAGAAGAACCCCCAAACTCCCTTGGGATTCCCCTTTTATTCCAGAGTTTCTTTCTGGGTAACTGTGGGACAGTTTTTCTGTTCAACTAACTCCAGATCTTGATTTACTTTTACCATCAACTTTACTCAGGAAACTAATTTCACAGTAAATCTTTTATTTAATATCCAAAATTGATTTGTTCAAATATTCACTTAACAGATAAAACAGTAGTCATAATTAACTCTTAACTAATAAGAGTTTAATCGTTTGTTACCGCTAAAGCAGTGGTTACAGGTTAAAATCTAAATACCCAATTTAAACAGTTGAACGGCTAAAGAGTATACGTTCGCATTGAAAAGGGGAGTAGAGTCAACATGTCGAGATTTTCTTTTTCAGATCATTTCGCACATGGAGAACTCCACACAAGCGAAGATACACACGGGTTAATATCTATATAATATTAATAGTTGTGGATGTAAAATAATTATTAAAATAAATCATTAATGACATAGAATTAATATTTATAATTAAATGCATAATAGTTTATTCGTAGTGAAATTTATAATAGTCAAATGTAATATCTAATGCAGCTTAACTTATTAATTATTAACTATTAATGAAAATAGTTAATAGCTATAATACTGTAGATCAGCAAGTTTTTTTAATAGCTATAATAATTTATGAAAGTAATAGTTTCAAGAAACTATTGGTGTTGTTTAATTATTAGAGTAATTTACTAGTTTAATAATAATACTTGTGTGTTTGTTGTGTTTTTGCTGTGGAAAAGTATGACATTTTTGCTTAATAATATATTTGTGTTTTTGTTGTGCAGAAATGTGTATTTTTTTGGTTTAATGATAATATTTTTATTTTCGATGTGGGAAAGTGTGAACATTTTTGTTCAATAATAATATTTGTGTTTTTGTTTTGGGAAAGTATGACATTTTTGTTCAATAATAATATTTGTGTTTTTATTATGAGAAAGTATGACATTTTTGTTTAATAATAATATTTGTGTTATGTTTCCATTATTTATGGAGCACAACTAGCATGTTATTGTATTTTATATTAAAATAATTAAAAAAAAAGTGTTCACAATGCTTTTCACATGTAAATGGTGTAATGTTGATCATTTCTATATTCTATAATATCTATAATATTATTAGTGAAATGTAATATCTATTGCAGTGCAAAGTTCAACTCACTAATTATTAACTATTAATGAAAAATTTTAATAGCTATAATATTATAATAGTTTTTCATGCAAAATAATTATAAAAAAATATTAACTTAATAAAATTAGTAGTTACAATTAAATACACAATCATTTATTAATAGTGAATTGAATAATAATTAATAGTTAATAATTATTATTAACTCATTAATTATTATCTATTAATGAAAATAGTTAATAATAGTATTGCACGTTAATAGATTTCCTTATAATAACTATATTATTATAAAAATGTAATAATTTGAAAAATTTATGGTTATTGTTTAACTATTACAAATTTTAATAATTATAGTTCATCTTTCTCCTACTATTGCGATTTTTATCATTAAAACCTTCATGATTGACTCGAGACAGATTATTTACTAATATCTATTAGGCATTAGGTATTAAAGAATGGTGTTTCTTTATTCTTTCATTTATATTTTTATCATTAATGTGTTCATTTTTTGCGTTCATTTTTATTGTGTGCACTGCAAAAACAGTAGAAATAGAAATAACGAATTTCAAAAGTGGAATGGTTAAAAGTATGCGTTGGCATTGAAAAAGGGACAGTCACCAACATTGTGTGGAGATTTCTACATTCATTTTCATCGTGTGGAGGCACTGCAAAAATGGTCGAAATAGAAATAACTAATTTAAAAATTCAAATGAAGAAAGAGTGTGCGGTGGCATTGAAAAGGGGCATAGAGTCAGAAGTGTGCGGAGTTTTGGTATTGCAGATCTTTTCGCAGAGTTCGTCACCACTTGGTTTCCAAAAGCTATGTACAAGAAAAGCTCGCAGTAAGAAGTAGTTTTTCACCACTTAGTTTCCTGCTCAGGATCCTGAGGATGATAGTAACTTTTTTCAATAGATGTTTTTTTCAATTTTGTTGTATTTCTTTTGATTTCGTAGTAGTGGTTTGTAATTTATTAGAATTCTTCTTGTGAGGGGCATTACAGTGGAAAAATGGCTACTATAAGTGTAAATGAATGAAGTTATAGGAGATAAAAATCTAAAAAAATGTTCTATGTAAAATAATTATCAAAATACTGAATCATTAATGTTAGAGAATTAATAGTTATAATTAAATGTACAAGAGTCTATTAATGATCAAGTTAATAAGAATCGAATGGAATAGCTATTACAGTATGGAGTTTAACTCATTAAATATTAACTATTAAAGCATTAATGCCAAAAAAGTAATAGCTATAATTAAGGTCTCAATAGCCTATTAATATTCAAGTTAATAATAGTTATTGCAGTCTAGAGTTTAACTAGTCAATTATTAACTATTAATCACAATAGTTAATAGCTATATTATTATAGGTTGGTAGGTTTCATTGTAATAGTTATAGTGTTATAAAAATGTAATAATGTAACAGTTGCAGTTATTAACTAGTTAGTAATAGTATTTATGTTTTCATTGTTATTAAATAGTCTACTAATCATCAAGTTAATAATAGTTGAATGTAATATTATTGCAGTGCACAGTTTAACTCATTAATTATTAATTATTAATAAAAAAATTTAATAGCTATAGTATTATAATAGTTTTCCAGGTAAAATAATTATGCAAATAAAAAATTAATGCCAGAGAATTAATAGTTATAATTAAATGCTCAAAAGTATATTGATAATCAATTTAATAATAGTTAAATGTAATAGATATTGAAATGTGGAGTTTAACTCATTAATTATTAACTATTAATGAAAATAGTTAAGATTATAACTTAATAAATTTCCTTATAATAGCTATAGTATATACTATAGATATTCAAATTTGTTCCGTGACTTTATGTAAACTGAATAATGAAATTACATATTTACTATATTTTATAGGAAATCTTTAAAAAAAATTGTATTGGTTTTTAAGTTCAACTTGGAGGACATTGGGTACTATATTTTAAATTAGAATAATTAAGTCATTAACTAGTTTAACTATTAGCTAGTTTAGTTGTTTACTATTAACTAGTTTAACTCATTAATTATAACTATTAATAAAAAAAGTTAATAGCCATAGTATTACAATAGTTTCTCATGTAAAATAATTATCAAAGCGAACCTTTAATGTGGTAGATTTAATAGATGTAACTAAATTCTCAATAGTCTATCAATAGTCAAGTTAATAATAGTTATTCAAGTGTGTAAATTAATTAATTAAATTTTAATTGTTAATAAAAATAGTTAATTTCTATAGTATTATAAGTTAATAGGTTTTTGTTTAATAGCTATAGTATTATAAAAATGTAATAGTTTCATGGAACTATTTTTGTTGTTTAGTTATTATAGTTATTGACTAGTTTAATAATAATATTTGTGTTTTCATTGTTATTAATGTCAATTTAATAATAGTTAAGTGTAAGCATTGTTGTACAGTGGATTTCAACTCATTAATTGTTAATTGTTAATAAAAAAGTTAATATCTATAATATTATAATAGTTGTTTATGTAACATAATTATCTAAAGAAAGCATTAATGCTACAAAATTAATATTTATACTTAAATGTGTAATAGTCTATTAAAAATTAATTTAATAATAGTTAAATGTAATAGTTATTGAAGTGTCGAGTTTAACTAGTTAATTATTAACTATTAAAGAAAATAGTCAATTGTTTTAGTACTAGAAACTAATAGGTTTCCTTGTAATAGCTATAATAAAGATATCCAAAATTGATTCATGACTTTATTTTTTAGTAAAAAAAAATACGGTAAATAATTGCATTACATGTTTACTATATTTTATGTGAAATCATTGAAAAAATTGTTTGTATTGTATTTTAATTAGAACTTGTAGGATGTTGGTTACTATATTTTATATTAAAAAAATTAAAAAATGTGTTAGCCATGTTCTTTTACATAAAAATTGTATGATGTTGGTTATTTCTATATTGTATAAAAAAATAACTAAATGCACACTATTGTATTAATATTCAAGTTAGTATAATGATTCCAATGTAGAGTTTAACTCATTAATTATTAACTATTAATAAAAAAATAATAGATATAGTATTATAATAGATGTCCGCATAAAATAATTATTAAAATAACTAGTAATGTGGTATAATTAATAGCTAACCTTAAAATTAAACAATATTCTATTAGAAGTCAATTTAATAATAGTTGCATGTAATATATGTTGATGTGTGGTAAAATACCTCGATAACCTTACATGGAAATGCAGGGAGTTAGAAAATTTGTATACAAATTACCCATAGCTAACTATTCAACTCACTATTCAAGATTCCTCATTAATCATTAGATAGAATGTTCATGAGTTCATAGAGTAACTTTAGTATAGGAATAGTAAGGTGCATAACCATTAACAACCACTGTTGTAGTGTGTTAACATAAAACATATGATGTAAGCTTTAATCAATTTCATCAATCCTTTAGCCAGATTAACTAGTCACATATTTGACATTACGAACATCAGATCTAGCAAGGAATCAACTTCCTCGAACTCACACTATAATAAATCACATACCCTAAAAACCTCGTAGGGTGAAAACCAACAAACGTTTAAATCTATTATAAAACGATCGTAAGGGTGTTCACCCCTCACTCAATGTCTCATAAGGGAGTCCATCGCTTAACCATTGTTATAAAATCTTACAAGAAATATCGTTTTACAAAATATCTATCTAAAATATATTAAAATCATTATGATAACATTTACCCACAAATATTCAATCTTCATATCTTTATGGTGTGGTTATTCCAATAGTGGACTATCCTGGAGCTCCCACTCATCTTCATGGATGATTTATGTGCCACCATGTTACGTAGAATTTATCATTTGTGCAAATTGTCATCATTTTATGTTATTGTTATGGTATGCATACATTGATATTAAGATTATGTAAATTATTAATAAACCCATTTGTAAATCTATACTAGTGATTCTTCACCGTCTATATCTATACATTCATGACATGCAAGTAAAATATCGTGACATGCTTTCCTTAACAACACTGCATATGTGCTAGTTATAAGAATGTAACCATCAAAATATATTTATACAATAAATATCACATTAACTAATATTTCCTTTACATAAGCACATGTTTTTGCAAGAAAAATCATTACAATTGTCCATAAATTCCTTTAAAGGCAACTAACATATCGTGTATTCAGGTTACTTTAACTTTAACAAAATAGCCATCCCTTCAGCTATTAATTTTGGTACATGAAAATACTTAAATAAAGATAACAAGAACAATGTTGTTCATATGCATGAAAATGCATATGGTTTCTAAAAGTATCTTCCCAAAATAATTATTAACACAATAGAGCATGCAAACACATGCTTCATTTTCAAGCAAATACTAGCATAATAAGGCATGCAAAAACATGTTTTCTTTTCCATAATACTAAAGTAGTAAAGCATACAAATACATGTCCACTTTTCAAAGTATTATACCAAAATTTACCTTACATATGTATTCCAAGGAAACCAACACAATTATTATGGCTTTTGTGCATGTAATTCATCTTCTTTCCCAAAGAAGTATTTGCAATGAAGGTGTTCTACTTGCAAATATGAAAATTAATGTAGAGAATCATAGAACATAATATAGATACGAAAACAACAATAACATAGCTCTGGAAACAATACCACAATCTTTATTATGAGGGACACATGAGTGTTTTATAAAAAATACAATCATTCTCCTTATTTTTTATTTTTTAATTAAAAAACATATTTTCAAAAAATCAAATGAATTATTAGACAAAGCAAATACATTGAGATGTTTCCTTATTTCCTAGATTTTTATATGTTTCCCTCTTTTCTACTCTTAGATGTTTCCAAGGAAAGAGTGTGTTTTTTCTTGGTTTCCCAATGAGTGGGAGGTTGCTGATTTTTGTGTCCTTCTTGGTTGCCCAATTTCTCCCTGTTTATATCACGAAGCGTCCGATCTTGCTCCACCAAATGAGGGAAAGTGTGTTGCAATGTTTCTGCACTCATCCATTTTACCTGCACTAGTGAGTGTCTCTTCCAATGTAATGTCTCCCAATTCGCCCATAAATTATTCTTTTTTTTTAATAACTTCATTTCTCCTAGTGGACCTTCGATGTATCTTTCTAGCCTAAGAAAATTTTAATACATCTTTACTCATAATTAAAACATTTATCTCTTTTAATAATCTTTAGTAAGGCATATGATGCTTCTCTTGTTCTTTTCAATCTAATTTCAACTTTATTATTTCTATCAAGATTGAAACTATTTCTTTATACCTACATATATAAAGGATTATATACTTTATCATTATTGTGCACAACCTAACTTCTCATTTCCTTTTAACACACATCTACCATCGAACTCTGCAATGGTAAACCACTCTTTTAGTGCAATGGTAACCATACTAATAAACCATCCATTTAATTTCTCTCGAGTTTTGAGAGGATCACTTATGGATTTTTTTACTATTCGAAAGCTGATCGTATTAATTTCGTAGGATCTCCGTATGATCTGATTGTGACTTTCCAGTTGTTCCAGCTCACAACTCTTACGTTTCTGTGCTATTTTATTCTTTCAAAATCCAAGGTACGTACTTTACATTTATGGTCATAAATCTCTGCACTTGGTTAACATTTGTCTCCACTTGATGTTTATTGACTTCTCGGACATGAATCATCAATCCATGGTTGAACCTACCGACACTTACCACTTGTAAGTTCAAGATATGTAAGGGTTTCATTCCGCTTCTTGGTACTTAAGGTTTACCTTCTCCGTGTGGATTATTCATTTTGCTCCCTTAAGCTTACCGGCTTGGCTCTGTCGTATTTCTTTGAGTAAGTCATTTGTCGCTGGAGGGAAGTTTTCATAGTTCATTTATCACGTAGAGGTTTAGTGTATTGTTATCGGTAAGTTTTAACTCTAGTATTTTTTTCCTAACTTCTGTTTGTTGTATGTACTAATAATGTTCGTATATTGGCTTCTATGGTTTGGTTTTACTCCACGACATTTTTCTCCATCGTAATGGGTATTCATTTCTTGCCAAGCTTCGTTTCATTTTCTATTTACTCAGGCTTTCCTCATTATGAATACGAGCTATTTCACTTATTAGTTTGGTGCGAATCTCTAGATATAGTAATGGTATTAGTTTCGGACTCAGTCAAATGCATAGGCGTTATTAAGGGCTTGGCATTGATTACCTTATGGGTGTTTCTTTTATCTCCTTTGTAATGGTGGCGTAGAACAGTCAAGTTCTTGTAACACTCCTAGTTTTATGTTTTCAAATTAGACATTTGAACTTCAGTCCAAAGGGGAGTGGACCCCAATGGATAATTATTGTGTGAATGTAATTAATTATTTAATTTTGAAAAATAAATAAAATATTTTGTGCATATTGACCAAATGAGATTTTTGAGATCACTTGCCAAATCCATGAGGTATGGAAAGAGGCTAAGACTTTCCCCAAAAAAATAAAGAATTTATTTCTAATTTAGATTTTGAGGAAAAATCTAAATTTCCCCAATGATGTGGAGAGTAGTTGGGAAGAGGTAAAAAGCTGGAAAAACAGAAAGCAGCTTTAAAGTCACTAAATAAGGGAAGCCTAGAAAAATATGAATAAAAGCATCCTATAATTCTGGACACAGAATTGGAAACAGGATTTGGGGAGCATAAGCTTAAATAAGCTACTCCAGAACAGATTGAGGTTGGTCTATTCTGGGAGAGGATCTCAGCTCGGGGGTGAGTTTTGTGGATAAAAGAACTCTAAGGTTGGGAGGACTGGTCATCACAGAAATGGTATGCACACAAATTTTCTGAATAATTAAATTAGATGTTGTTAGACAGTAGTGAAAAGTGCTATAGTGGTTATGTTGAGTTTTCTTGCTGTGTTATGAAATTCCTTACTTTTAACAGAATTGAATAGGACAAATTAATTCTTCTAAATTTTCTGTATGGTACTAGGAATAAATTCTATGGAACATTACCAACCAGAATCTCTAAACCATTGGGTGGCTTAAATATGGAGATAGTATAAAAAATTCCCTAGAATGAGTATAGTGTAACTTTAATTTGATTCTATATTAAATAAGTATATGAACAGAAAAACATATTTTTGACATTGCTAGTTAACTGCTATGAATGTAATCCAGAAGTAAGAAAAGATCTATCTCAAACAAAAAAACTGTAATCTAAATCAGGAATAAGCATTCTGTGAGAATAATATCAGAGAATCCCAGTCAGTGCAAGTAAACTGTAAAATAAATCTGTAAAGAAAATTTCTCTTACCAAAATAGGTACTAGAAAATTTTTCAATAAATCTACTGCTGCTTATTGTTGGTTTTATTAACTGCATCTAGTATAATACACAAAGTTATAAAACATGCATATACACTTTCTGAACATAGAAACAGAAGAGAATAATATTCATTGCATGCGACGGAAGGATCATACAAGTTATTAAACCTTGGTATGGGGATAAAATTTTAATCTGCCAAGAGTTAAGTGAAGGTGTAACATCTCCAGTTTAAGAAGACACAAATTTTTTTTTTTCTTATACTTCAATTTCCTAGTTATCTGAATGCTAAGATCAGAATTTATTTCCATCTATTGTGCCTTTTACTCTACCACTTCAATTTCTCATTTAAAATTTTAATATATATATATATATATTTTTTTCCACTACCCCCTTTTTAACAACCTTTACTATTTCCAAGGTGGACAATATACCCATGAACATAAAATCTTATGTTTCTCTTAAGGCCCCTACGTACCCTCATTCCTTATTCCATCTATCCCACAAATAGGTCAATACATATACCGATATAATTATATCACCAACTTCTATATAATGACCATCCTATATAAAATTATATATATATAACACGTCTATATATTTTCCTTTGGAGGAAATGATCTTTGAAAGCGCGTACTCCCATTTCATAAACATATATATACATATATACCATATGTATGCGTTTACACGGTTAATACTAATTGGAGGCGCGCGCTCGCATATATAACCCTTGCATAAATTTCCTACCATGTATATCTCTATCCTTTGAATTATCGATTCAATCTTTACAGGCTGGCCTTTCGACTGAGGTTAGTTTTAATATGAATAATTTGAATCGTCCATGGGCAGGTAATACATAATAAAATCAATTTAACGCCAGTGATATATATATATCCGTGTATGTTGACTATGGTATGACTGCAGCGTTCAAATCTTTGATGCATATATATATATGTATGGTCTGGAGTTCGGTTTTTCCGCCTGTCAATTGGAATCTTCGAAAAATCTGTGTCTAACCCTGATCGACATTTATTATGCAGGTATTCCTGTCCATTTTGTTTTCGGAAAGACCGCGGAGTGGACAATTCTTATCCGTTTATACAGCTACGCGTACCATCTCCGCGCACAATGCTGACCGTTGGTCCACTGGCGTAAACCCTATGAACTCTGAACACGGGTTAGCACTATAGTTGTTTTGGTTTTGAGAACTGCACACACACGCGTCATGATCCATACGCAGAGTACTCAATTCTCGTACTCGATCTGTATGATATGGGCCGCCTAACTCAGGATTCAGATCATCTAGTTTGACGTGTGGGTTGAGTTAAAATCTTTCGCTGGTTCTTTTGTTTTTTCTGTGTGCAGGAGCAACGTCTCGCCTGTGTGGAGAAAGTAGCCGGCAGTGGTGTACCTCGAACCTTGTCCATCAAGAACTCGATGGGTGGAGTTCAACTGTCAGCTCGTCTAGTGCGAGTACTGGGTACACTGAGCTCTGCCTATGGCAGTGGTTCGATCTAGGTTTAACTCTGCGTTTACGTGCCACGATGCCTTACCTACTCTGCGCCCCTTCACACCACTTGGTACCCTCCAGTCGACGTGCTGCACTGGCTCAATCGCCCTCGGGATTTTCTGAAGGTCTGTGGCAGATGAATTAGGGTTTCGAATGTGCTTTTAACTAGAGATACTTGTGTCGATCTATTTACCAGATCCTTTCTGTCTTGTTTTTTTTTCCTGAGCTCCTGCTGGTCTCGCTTTGGCTCCTTCAGCTAAGTTGCAATGTGAATCATGGCAGGGAGGTCTAAGGTTTGGTATCGCTTAATTCTCTCATCTAATATTTCATTATGCCTGTAGATCTTCACTTCGTTTCTTTTTGGACGATACAGTGGCCACTCATCTGTGGTAAGTTTGGGCAAAGATCTAACCTGTACTCCTGGGCGCGTTTTAAATCTGTATTTTATTTTTACCACAATTTTGTAATTTCGTTCGGAAGTAACCCTCGTCGTGAAACTTATGAATGTTTTGGGTTCCTGACGTTATTATTTCTGCGTTTAATACCTATTCCATGTGCCGAATATTTGTAGGTATTTCCGATGGCTAACGTCCGAGTGTGGAATCGCAGGTTGCCTCGCCCCCCAGATTTGCGAGTCGGTAACCCACCAGCGTTCACATCCATCGCACCTCGTATGGTTTTCACATTTTAATGTGGTTACTATCAGCGTGACGCAGGGGTGGGGATTCTACCCTCAGGTAACACTAAATTCTGTTTCTTCGGTCGTCTATCTTCATTACGAAAGCTCAACACTGTTAATCTTATTGTTTTGTGACGAGAGTATACCTCCCAAGCGTGGGTCACGCTGCTCCTGGGAGTTTTAGCATAATACCTTTGACATGCGAACTTATTGACGTCGATTTCAGGCAGTTCATACACAGCACGGAATGATCTTGTCGGCCATTGCTTTGAACGCATTAGTTCACAGGTTTGGTCTCGGTTCATCTGATGGATCAAAGGTTCGACACTGTCGCGGCCTGGTTTATGGTGGTTTGCCAGAGGAATTATATTTGGTTGACCTACTTTATGCGCCGTCATTATAAATCTAATTTGACCATCACACGATAGAACCCTATTTGATTCGCATAACAATCTCTTTGTTTTATTTAACCCTGTTCTCTGATTCGCATAACAATCTCTTTGTTTTATTTAACACTGTTCTCTGAACTTGTGATTAACATGAGCGGTTATGTTATCTATCGGTACATAGATATTTTCCTTGTTTTACTCATCTATTTATAGTTTGCAAGAATTAGTGAGACGAGTTATTATTTACCTTCTGCATTTATATAAACTATGGAACAAGGTATTTGTTTAAATCTCGGCAATTATATAGTTGTTGTTCTTATGATATCCTACCCGTGTTCAGATAGCTTTACTGTACGCTAGTTCCCATAGCTATAGCGCTCATATATATTTCGTTGGTTTATGGTTATGTCCCCTTTTTGACCTATATGCTCATATATATACCTATATTTCATACTTATGTTCCCTTCTTAATATATATGGTTTAAATGTAAGATTTGTAGTTATATCGTCCGCGTGACATATGAAAATTCATGTATATATATCTCATATGTGGTAGAGGTTAAAAGGCTTAATTGGATTTTTCTAGATACTTGTTAATATATATATCTATTTTTTTTCTAAATGCATATATAGGTATTCGATAGTTCAATTTAATGATATACATTCAGCATAGATTAACTCCATTGCCATAATATTTAATTCAAGGGTTAGAGATGAATTTAAAATACAAAGTACCCTATAATTGCTATGAGTGCTATAACCCTTGTATAGTTACTTTGTGGTTTAATAAGAATTCAAAATACATGTTCTAGAGTCCTTGCTCTTAAATTCTATTTTTCTTTGGGGGTATACCTATATGTATTCAATAGTGCTTGACTAGAGGACCTTAATTATAAATTAAGTCATTTGCTATGATATTTGTTTTCAAGGAGTAAGGATAGATTTGGAAATGCAATATATACACTGATAAATGTTATAAAAATCATATAGAGTAGAATTACTTTTTTTTTCAGCACAATTTCGAAGGTCATATTCTAACATCTTACTTTCTTCCTTTTGGTTTTGCACCATGTAAACTTCAGTTCTGCTACAATATTTTTCTAGCATACATATGAGCACAAATATCACATTTATATCTATAGGAAACAAGATAATATTTAATTATCTGTGGAGACTAAGTAACGTCAGATTTAAACCAACCTTGGTTTAGAGTTTCTGTGGTTTCTACTCTATGGATTTCTGGTCTACAACCAAACAGAATCTGGAAGGTGAAAGCCTTAGGATGGACTCTGTTAAATGTAGTACCAAAATTAATCATACAAATTCCCTTAAGTTTTATATGTAGCCGATTCATACCATAATACATCAAAATGAACAAATTTTCAGAAACATACCACTACTGCAATTGACCAACCTCCCAACCTTAGAGTCCTCTTTGTCTCCCAGGACTCACCCCCGAGCTGACATCACCTCCTAGAACAGATCAACCTCTGATCTGCTTAGGAGCAGCTTATTTAAGCTCATATTTCCCCAAAGCATGTTTCTAATTCTGCGTCCAGAATAGCAGGATGCTTTCTTTCCTGTTTAGCCTAGGCTTCCCATTTTGGGACTCTTTAAAGCTGCTTTAAGCTTTTCCTCAGCTTTTCCAGCTTTTTTCACCTCTTCCCAACTACTCCTCTTCATTGGGGAAATTTAGATTCCTCCTCAAATCTAAATTAATTTCTTTCAAGGATTTTTGAAAGATTTTTGGGGATTTGTTGCCTTATCCATCCTCATGGATTTGGCAAGTGATCTCTAATTCTCTTTTTGGTTAAAATGCATAATCATTTTATTTATTTCCTCAAATAAAATATGCAAATACATTCACACCATACTCATCCCTTGGGGTCCACCCCCTTAGGATTAAAGTTCAAATGTCTAACTTTAAAAATTCAACACACAAATTGGGGGTGTTACATATTCCCCCTTTGAAAATAAACACCGTCCTCGGTGTTATTATTCGACTACTAGAGTTCATTTAAACAGAAATGGATATTTCTCCATCATTTCAGCTTCCCTTTCCCAGGTGGCTTCTTCAGCAGTAAAGTGCTTCCACTGCACTTTGACTCTGGCCACTGTTCGGTTTCTTAATTCAATTTCTTCCCGCTCCAATATTTGAAGTGGTTCTGGCAGAAACTCCCCTTCTGGTTCCACCTGTACAACATTCCAATCAACTATGTGAGAAGCATCATATACATATCTTTTTAATAATGAAATATGAAACACATCATGCACTCTAACATGGGGTGGTAAGGCCAGCTTGTAAGCCACTGGTCGCACCCTTTCTAAAATTTCAAAAGGCCCACAATATCTAGGTGCAAGTTTTGCACAACTTCCAGCATAAAGTGTGCTCTTTTTGGGTTTGAAGCGTAAATACACATGATCCCCCACTTTGAATTCTCGGTGCACTCTTTTCTTATCAGCATAACTTTTCTGGTGATCTTGTGTTGTCTTGATATTTCTTTGTATCTGTTTGAAAATTCTCTCCATCTCCTGTAAAGCATCTGGTCCCAACACCAGTTTATCCTCTGGTTGACTCTAGCTCAAGGGGGTACGGCACTTTCTCCCATAGAGTGCCTCAAACGGACTCATCTTAATAGAGGATTGGTAACTATTATTATAGGAAAACTCAGCTAAATGCAGATACTCTTCCCACTTTGATGGTCGATCCATCACATACATTCGCAACATATCCTCCAAAATTTGATTCGTCCTTTCTGTCTGCCCATCGGTTTGAGGGTGATAGGCAGTACTAAAATTCAGCTTAGTACCCATCCCTCCAAACAATCCTTTCCAAAATGCTGCTGTAAACTTAGTATCTCGATCTGAAACAATTACTTTGGGCACTCCATGAAGCCTTACTATCTCCTTCAGGAAAACATTTGCTACTTGAGCTGTTCCGAAAGTAGATTTCACTGGTATAAAGTGAGCAGCTTTTGTGAGAGTGTCTACTACTACCATCACAGAATCATGCCGATATTTAGTCTTGGGTAATCCTGTTATAAAATCCATCGAAACTGTGTCCCATTTCCATTCTGCAATTGGAAAAGGGTTTAAAAGCCCTGCTGGGTGTTGATGCTCAACTTTAACTAACTGACATTCCATACATCTACTTAAGTACTCTGCTACATCTCTTTTCATTCCTGGCCAGAACAACTTCTTCTTCAAGGCTGTTAACATATTTTGGTATCCTGGATGTCCTGCATAGGGTTGTTTGTGATATTCATCTAAAATTTCTCTTTTCAATGCTTCTATATTTGGAATATACAACCGGTTTTTGTAATAGAGCAGCCCTTTTTGGTTTTTAGTGAAATCAGTTTTATCCCTTGTCTGTAGTTTCACCAAGAGTGCTTCATAGTTGGGATCTTGAGTTGCTGCTTTTCCCACCAATTCCTCTACCTCCATATGGGCACTACTCCCCATGTTGTTTAAATTTTGACAAGCATTTCGACTTAATGCATCAGCAACTTTATTCTCCTTCCCCTTGATATGCTTTATGTCCATATCAAATTCACTTAGAAAAGACAGCCATCTGGCTTGTCTTGCATTCAAGTCAGTTTGGGAGAAAAAATATTTGAGGCTGATATGATCAGTCATCAATGTGAACTTCTTCCCCAAGAGATAATTCCTCCACATTTTTAAAGCATGGATAACAGCTGCAAATTCCAAATCATATGCACTATAATTCTGTTCATGTATTTTCAGTTTCCTAGATTCATAGGCAATGACTGAATTTTCCTGCAACAGTACTCCTCCCAGCCCTTCTCTGCAAGCATCTGTACATACAACAAACTCTTTATCAGGATCAGCAATTTTTAATATAGGGGCTGAAATAAGTTTTTGTTTTAACTGCTCGAAACTGTTTTGACATTTTTCAGTCCACACAAACTTGACACCTTTTCTTTGCAATGAAGTGATGGGATGTGCTATGGCAGAAAATCTCTCCACAAATCTGCGATAATAGCCTGCAATTCCCATAAATGACCTTACTGCTGAGACATTAGTGGGAGCTGGCCATTCTTTAATGGCTTTTATCTTTTCAGGGTCAACTGCCAACCCTTTTTCAGAAATTATATGACCCAGATATTGAATTTTATCTTTATAAAATTCACATTTACTGATTTTGGCATATAGCTGATTTTCTTTCAAAGTCTGCAACACTATTTTCAGATGTTCCTTATGTTCATCTTCATTTTTAGAATAGACTAAAATATCATCTATGAACACAAGAACAAATTTGTCCAAATACTTATTCAACACACTGTTCATCAAGCACATAAATGTGGCAGGGGCATTTGTCAACCCAAAAGGTAGGACCACAAATTCGTAATGCCCATACCTGGTTCGAAATGTTGTTTTGCTGATGTCTTCTTCTTTAATTCTGAGCTGGTGATACCCAGTCCTTAGGTCTATCTTGGAGAAGACTGAAGCTCCTCTCACTTGATCAAAAAGATCATCAATTCTAGGAAGTGGATATCTATTCTTAATGGTCAACTTGTTCAGTTGACGATAGTCAATGTACATCCTAAAAGTTTCATCTTTCTTTTTCACAAATAAAACCGAGGCTCCCCAAGGAGACACACTTGGTCTGATATACCCTTTATCTAACAATTCCTGTAATTGCATTTTTAGTTCCATTAGTTCAGGAGGGCTCATTCGATACGGTGCTCGAGAAACAGGGGTTGCTCCTGGTACCAGATCGATTGAAAAATCAATCTCTCTTTTGGGGGGAAGATGAGGGATTTCCTTGGGAAAGACTTCCTTAAATTCTCTAATGACTGGTATAGCATCCAGTAACTCTTCCTCAGTTTGTTGTTCTATTTCTTCTACATGCACTGAATAGACTTGGTATCCTTTTCTAGCTATTATTTTTAATTGTAAGGCTGATATTTGTCTTATCGAAATGGATTTTGGTTTCCCTTTTAGTGTAAAAGGTTTCCCTTCCTCATCCACACAATGCAGGGTTTTATCCCAGCAGTTCATCAGAGCTTTCTTCTTTTCCAGCCAATCCATTCCTATCAGCAGATCATAGGATCCTAATGGCAATATGTTCAAATTTACTTCTGTTGTAAAGTCATTTAATTGTATTGCTATTTTGGGCAATTTATGTGTGACTTTTCTCTTAGTTCCAGTGGCCAACTGTACCAACCATGACTGCTGAAATTTTTCAGGTTTAATTTTACATTTTTCTACAATTCCAGGACTAATGTAACTCAAAGAAGCACCTGGATCAATCAAAACAGTAATAGGTAGGTCAGAAATCTTACCCTCCATTTCCACCATGGTTGCTTGATGTTTTGCTTGCCGATTTTCCAATGCTGCACTGATAGTTGGTATATTTCTGGCTATGTCATTTAATGTTGTTGCCTCTCGCTCTCTGCTGATCATATGAATATTTCGATGGGGGCAGTCCCTCATCATATGGGGTTCTCCACAGCCCCAACATTTCAAAGGTTCCTTCATTCTGACTGTCCCTTCCTTTTTATTCCCTTCTACTGGTTTTGAGGCCATTTGGGACTGAGTAGTTTGACTTTCTCTTGGTTTATTGAATTTTTTCCGCTGATGATCTCTACCAAAATTTCTTAGATATGCTGGTTTTGGTCTTTTACCTTTGAACTCACCCTTGTTTAGCCAGCTCTTCCCTTGTTCAGCTTTACCTTTAAACTGCTGATAGCATAATCTTGCTTTTCTAACAGCTTCATCCATTGTCTTCGGGTTGTCAAACTCAATTTTCTCTTTGTACACAGTAGGTAAGCAATTCAAAAACCTTTTAACCTTTGCTTTTTCTTCCCTAATGTAAGGAACATATCTCAGTAAATTGGTAAACTTAGTGACAAACTCATCAATAGTGAGTTGTCCTAGTCTAAGTTCATGGAATTCTTTTGCTTTATCATCATAATATCATTCATTTAAATAACGACTTTTGAACTTCGTCTGAAAATCTTCCCAAGTAACTGTCTTTTCATCAATGGCATGCACCATTTTTGTCTCTTCCCACCACAGTGTAGCCTTTCCTTGTAGCTGATACACAGCTAATCTGGCCTTCAGATTGCTCTCATATTCATATACTTGAAAATACTTGATCATGTTCAGCAACCACGCTTCAGCATCCTCTTCCTTCTCCCCATCATAGGAGGGAGGTTTGATCTTTCTAAATTCTCCCTGCAATTCTCTTTTTTGTTTATGTTGCTGTCTAGCAGCATCATCATCATCAGACTCCTCCATATTTCTCTTTCCGGAACCTTCACCTTCCTGGCTGTTCCGGGAAGTTAGTTCTCTGATGAGCTTTTCCTGCTCCTTACTGGCTGATGACAACATGTCATTTTGGCTTCTCAGTTCAGCCAATTCTCGTTGCAACCTATGCAACATAGCCATTACCGGGGCATTGGGATCTGGAGTAGCAAACTCATCATGCAGATCCACATAAATTCCTTCCTCTTCAGCCATTTTAGCACCACACTGTACACACTCATAAATTTAATCAATCAAACACCACAAAAATAATTGCGCAATCTCTACACTGCGCAATAACATTCAGAATTTTGTGAGCACAATAATAACAGCCCAGTTTTTGCACTTGGGCTCTGATACCATTTGTAACATCTCCAGTTTAAGAAGACACAATTTTTTTTTTTTTTTTATACTTCAATTTCCTAGTTATCTGAATGCTAAGATCAGAATTTATTTCCATCTATTGTGCCTTTTACTCTACCACTTCAATTTCTCATTTAAAATTTTAATATTTTTTTTTTTCCCACTACCCCTTTTTAACAACCTTTAATATTTCCAAGATGGACAATATTTAAAAATCTTGTGCTTTTCTTAAGGCCCCTACGTACCCTCATTCCGTATTCCATCTATTCCACATATAGGTCAATACATAAGCTGATATAATTATATAACCAACTTATATATAATGACCATCCTATATAAAATTATATATATAACACGTCTATATATTTTCTTTGGAGGAAATGCTCTTTGAAAACGCGTACTCCCTTTTCATAAACATATATATACATATATACCATATGTATGCGTTTACATGGTTAATACTAATTGGAGGCGCGCGCTCGCATATATAACCCCTGCATAAATTTCCTACCACGTATATCTCTATCCTTTGAACTATCGATTATATCTTTACAGGCTGGCATTTAGACTGAGGTTAGTTTTAATGTGAATAAATTGAATCGTCCATGGGCCGGTAATACATAATAAAAAATCAATTTAACGCCGGTGATATATATATATCAGTGTATGTTGACTGTGGTATGATTGCAGCGTTCAATCTCTGATGCATATATATATGTATGGTCTGGAGTTCGGTTTTTCCGCCTGTCATTTGGAATCTTCGAAAAATCCGTGTCTAACCCTGATCGACATTTGTTATGCAGGTATTCCTGTCCATTTTGTTTTCAGAATGACCGCGGAGTGGAAAATTCCTATCCATTTATACAGCTACGCGTACCACCTCCGCGCACAATGCTGACCGTCGGTCCACTGGCGTAAACCCTATGAACTCTGGACACGGTTTAGCACTATAGTTGTTTTGGTTTTGAAACTGCACACACACGCGTCATGATCCATATGCAGAGTACTCAATACTCGTACTCGGTCTGTATGGTATGGGCCGCCTAACTCAGGATTCGGATCGTCTAGTTGACGTGTGGGTTGAGTTAAAATCTTTCGCTGGTTTTTTTTTTTCTATGTGCAGGAGCAACGTCTCGCCTGTCAGGAGAAAGTAGCCAACAGCGGCGTACCTAGAACCTTGTCCATCAAGAACTCGACGGGTGGAGTTCAACTGTCAGCTCGTCTAGTGTGAGTACTGGGTACATTGAGCTCTGCCTATGCGCGTTCGACCCAGGTTTAACTCTCTCGCATTTACGTGCCATGATGCTCACCTACTCGCGCCTTCATACCACTTGGTACCCTCCGGGGCCGACGTGCCGCACCGGCTCAATCGCCCTCGGGATTTTCTGAAGGTCTGTGGCAGATGAATTAGGGTTTCGAATGTGCTTTTAACTAGAGATACTTGTGTCGATCTATTTACCAGATTCTTTGCTGTCTTGTTTTTTTTCCTGAGATCCTGCTGGTCTCCCTTTGGCTCCTTCAGCTAAGTTGCAATGTGAATCATGGCAGGGAGGTCTAAGGTTTGGTATCGCTTATTTCTCTCGTCTAATATTTCATTACGCCTGTAGATCTTTACTTCGTTTCTTTTTGGACGATACAGTGTCCACTCATCTGTGGTAAGTTTGGGCAGAGATCTAACTTGTACTCCTCGGCGCGTTTTAAATCTGTATTTTATTTTTACCGCAATTTTGTAATTTCGTTCGGAAGTAACCCTCGTCGTGAAACTTATGAATGTTTTGGGTTCCTGACGTTATTATTTCTGCGTTTAATACCTATTCCATGTGCCGAATATTTGTAGGTATTTCCGATGGCTAACGTCCGAGTGTGGAATCGCAGGTTGCCTCGCCCCCCAGATTTGCGAGTCGGTAACCCACCAGCGTTCACATCCATCGCACCTCGTATGGTTTTCACATTTTAATGTGGTTACTATCAGCGTGACGCAGGGGTGGGGATTCTACCCTCAGGTAACACTAAATTCTGTTTCTTCGGTCGTCTATCTTCATTACGAAAGCTCAACACTGTTAATCTTATTGTTTTGTGACGAGAGTATACCTCCCAAGCGTGGGTCACGCTGCTCCTGGGAGTTTTAGCATAATACCTTTGACATGCGAACTTATTGACGTCGATTTCAGGCAGTTCATACACAGCACGGAATGATCTTGTCGGCCATTGCTTTGAACGCATTAGTTCACAGGTTTGGTCTCGGTTCATCTGATGGATCAAAGGTTCGACACTGTCGCGGCCTGGTTTATGGTTGTTTGCCAGAGGAATTATATTTGGTTGACCTACTTTATGCGCCGTCATTATAAATCTAATTTGACCATCACACGATAGAACCCTATTTGACTCGCATAACAATCTCTTTGTTTTATTTAACCCTGTTCTCTGATTCGCATAACAATCTCTTTGTTTTATTTAACACTGTTCTCTGAACTTGTGATTAACATGAGCGGTTATGTTATCTATCGGTACATAGATATTTTCCTTGTTTTACTCATCTATTTATAGTTTGCAAGAATTAGTGAGACGAGTTATTATTTACCTTCTGCATTTATATAAACTATGGAACAAGGTATTTGTTTAAATCTCGGCAATTATATAGTTGTTGTTCTTATGATATCCTACCCGTGTTCAGATAGCTTTACTGTACGCTAGTTCCCATAGCTATAGCGCTCATATATATTTCGTTGGTTTATGGTTATGTCCCCTTTTTGACCTATATGCTCATATATATACCTATATTTCCTACTTATGTTCCCTTCTTAATATATATGATTTAAATGTAAGATTTGTAGTTATATCGTCCGCGTGACATATGAAAATTCATGTATATATATCTCATATGTGGTAGAGGTTAAAAAGGCTTAATAGGATTTTTCTAGATACTTGTTAATATATATATATCTATATTTTTCTAAAGGCATATATACGTGTTCGATAGTTCCATTAATGATATACATTCAGCATAGAGTAACTCTAATGCCATATTATTTGTTTCAAGGGTTAGAACTGAATTTAAAATACAAAGTACCCTATAATTACTATGAGTACTATAACCCTTGTAGATTTTCCTTGTGATTTAATAAGGATTCAGAATCCTTGCTCTTAAATTCTATTTTTCTCTTGAAGTATGCCTATATGTGTTTAATAGCACTTGACTAAAGGACCTTAATTATAAATTATTTTGCTATGATATTTGTTTTCAAGGAGTAAGGCTAGATTTGGAATAAAATATATACACTTATAGATGTTATCAAAATCATATAGAGTAAAATTATTTTTTTTCTAGCACTATTTCGAAGATCATATACTAGCATCTCACTTTCTTCTTTTTAGATTGGTACCATGTAACTTTAGTTCTGCTATAATGTTTCTCTAGTATACACATAAGCATATCATATCATTTTTGTGTCTACAGGGAATACAACAAAAATTAATCATCTGTAGAGGCCAAGTAACTTCAGATTTAAACCAACCTTGGTTTACAGTTTCTGGGGTTTCTACTCTATGGAATTTCTGTACTACAACCAAACAGAATCTGGAAGGTGAATGCCTTAGGATGGATTCTGTTAAATGTAGTACTAGCATCAATCCTACAAATGCTTTTAAGTTTTATATGTAGCTAATTCATACCATAATACATCAAAATAAACAATAATTTCAGAACATACCACAATCTGCAAATGACCAACCTCCCAACCTTAGAGTCCTCTTTGTCTCCCAGGACTCACCCCCGAGCAGAGATCACCTCCTAGAATAGATCAACCTCTGATCTGCCTAGGAGCAGCTTATTTAAGCTCATAATTCCCCAAAGCATGTTTCTAATTCTGCGTCCAGAATAGCAGGATGCTTTCTTTCCTGTTTAGCCTAGGCTTCCCATCATGGGATTCTTTAAAGCTGCTTTAAGCTTTTCCTCAGCTTTTCCAGCCTTTTTCTCACCTCTTCCCAACTACTCCTCTTCATTGGGGAAATTTAGATTCCTCCTCAAATCTAAATTAATTTCTTTCAAGGATTTTTGAAAGATTTTTGGGGATTTGTTGCCTTATCCATCCTCATGGATTTGGCAAGTGATCTCAAATTCTCTTTTTGGTAAAAATGCACAATCATTTTATTTATTTCCTCAAATAAAATATGCAAATACATTCACACCATACTCATCCCTTGGGGTCCACCCCCTTAGGATTAAAGTTCAAATGTCTAACTTTAAAAATTCAACACACAAATTGGGGGTGTTACAGAAGGGGTAAGTCTACCGCATCACTTATTTAAAAAATAAAGAATATCCATAAGGTATGCTTGAACAATCCATAACTAGTAAACTAGTCTATTCTCATTAATAGTATTTCTTCATTTTATATACTGATATGCAAATTGGATGTACAGAAGAATAGACCTTATGAAATTATCTAAAGCAGAATTAAAATCTTATGGTTGAGAAGTCAACATATTCCTGAAATTTTATTCCTAGAAAGGTGATTATAATTATCAAATGTGAGAGTTCCTACATATTACTTTGACATATATGTAATTCCTGAATATTTAGAAATCTGGTAGTAAACGAAAGAAATTTTATTGGACCTGAGATTTTGAAAAAAAAAAATCAAAACAAATTGTGTATATAGTAAATTTATCCCATAATTTTGATAAACTGTGCCATAGATCAAATTACTGGTTTATGTGCTCTATATTGAAACACTGTAAGGTGTGAAATTAGCAAAATAAATTAAATCGAAACCCTGTTGACCATTTATGAAGGTATGTAATTAACCAATATAGAAGAGTATATATATCAACCGCTATGCAATATATACAAAGATATGAGTTAACATAGATCTCGACCGGTATAACATAAACCAAATCGTATAGCAGAAAATAGAAAGGAACGGGAAAGTCCCGTCAACATTGTTCCTTGACCCAATTAAATATTAAATAGTCTGAGTCGAAACTATAGAAGAAATAATTAAAGGGTTAATATATGTTCTCAATGCACAATAAAACATGATACCTGAGTAGGCTAGCCCTCATAACAGTAGCAGACAAATTCAAACAATATATGATTCGCATAGTCGACAGTTGAAGAGCAACATTTAACCAACCTGTAAATGGAGAATTTAACCCTGAATTAGTATGAGAACACAAATCGAGCTATAAACCATAGCTAATGGCAACTCAACAGAAGAATGAAAATACCTGCAATCAACACCATTAGGAATTAAATTAATCATGGAGGAAATCTCAGACTCAGAACGTATTAATAAGTTCAATGAAGTAACTTGGAAAAGTGGTATTTCATATGGGTCGAATGGTAAGCTCAATGAACTAACTCGGCGTAATGATATTTCATATGGGACGAAAGGATATACTTACCGTTCAGGACTTGCATCGCCGAGAAGGAACGAACCAGAAGTAGTTGTCCTAACCAAGAAAAAATGAAAAACTAAGTTAAGATCTGTGGGTTTTTGAACAAATCAAAAACCTCTATTCAAGAAGAACGAAAGTTGACCTATGAAAACGATACTTATAAATACATAATTTTCCCCAAAATCATCCTAAATCTCTGAGATGAATAAAATAAAAATTACCAGGATATGGTAGTTGTGATTAAACAAAATTTACTATGAATATTGTCCAGAACGAATCTCGGTTTCAACCTACGAAGTAGGAGAAGGATGCTCAGAAAAAAATTCGAGGAAGAAACTAATTTCAATTACACATATAACATAAAATTTTATGACGAGAAAAAATGGAGTTACCTGGGTAATGCATACGCCTTGATTTCATGTAGCAAAACGCTTGAAGTCGTATGGATAATGCCTCACAGTTAGAGTCTAAATGAGGAACGAGTTCTGGAAAGGAAAACGACCTCGGAAAAGAATGAACAGGAAATTCGAAGGGATTTAATAGAAAAGTGTATGATAAACCCTAGCCATATCCAATGCTACACTTGTCAGTGATCGAGCGATCTTCTCACTGATCGATGAATGAAAGCCCATAAGTCATAAACCCTAAATCGTATCACACAAGGTAGTACGCACACAGGTAAGCGAATTAACTCAATGCACAGAGGAGTCTTTTCTGAGATTAACAAACAATATCTTGTGAGGCTCGAGGAGAAGAAATCTCCATTAAATTAAATATATATGTACCCTTTCGGATTGCATGGTACACAACAACGTATGGAATTAATCATACCAACAATATCATTGGGCCAACGACACAAGCAAAACGAGTGCTAACCATAAGTAAGGGAACAACATTATATGTCCACGAAATGAATCACATAAATAAAACAATTTACAATGATATTATATATGACGTGGGGTGGCCATAGCGCCATGAACCACTTTACAAAGATCATCATTCGTATCATAAGCGTATATATATATATATATATATATATATATATATATATATATGTATGTGGACATATGAATATATATTGTAAAAGTTTAAATTGTCAAGTATAAGTATGGAACACATACTTTATGTTATAAATATAGTTAAAAGAAGTATGAAGCTTAATGCTAGAAAAATAATGACCCTTATACCAAGTAAGGAATTAAGTGAGATTATATAAAAACCTGAGGGTATACTAATCATGTCTACGTATACTGATATATATATGTGAAAGTATATTAGTGGAAATATGGTTTCAAAGGAAGTGATTATTCAGTAGGGTAGATGCAGAGATATATCGATTAGTTAAGAAGGTAATCTTACTGTAAATGGACTATAACCTAGAAAAAAAAAATTATTGTCAGTAGAAGAGACATTAAATTTGTGTATCATAATAAGTATTACATCAGTCCCTATGTATATATTTTGACTTATCCCTCTTCGACATTGTTAAAGGGAGCACTTTTATTTCTCCAAAATTGGCACTCTTATCATGATCGATAGGTTGAGCATTGCAAACTGGCATTGCGACTCATGGCCTTCACAGTGGTAACTCCTCTCGGTTTACACGAAGAACATACTTTTTTCTTAAGCTAAAATTCATAAAGATCTTTATATATATACTCAATTGAAATTTTTATTTTTCAAGATCATCACTTATCTGAAGTTTTTTATCAATATAATCTAGGTAGCTCTTAGCTTCAAGCCATTCCATAATTTCTTAAGTCTGTCTATTCATTTGCCTTTGACATTTCATAATAGTTTCCTCATTTTTGCAATGTGCAGGTAACGTGAGATTTGTTTTTGCCTCTATTTGGGACTTTGGTTACCAGACTATTTGAAGCTTCAGGTAGGTGATCTTTAGGTAGGTGATCTTATGAATGATTTTCTTTAATTCATCGGGACCTAGCATCGCTTGGATTCTTTAAAGACGGTTTCGACATTTAGCCCTCTTATACCTCTCAAACCTGACTCATGCTTCAGTCAAATTTTGCAAGTGTTATCATTGTGTTGTTATGACGTTTGTAGTCATCTCACTGAGAACTTATGGACTTTGTTACAGTGTCAAACATATTTTTTTTATATAATCTGATTTCAGTTAATTATAATTATTGGTAGATTAGCTCCCTGGTTTCTACACCAAAAATTCCTTAATTGCTAATTTTTACTTTTATCAGTACTTAAATGATGATTATCTACAATTTTTTTCCCAATTTTTTTTTCAATGGTAAGCTTCTCTATATACTAATTCTCTGCCTTACATAATTGGATAGACATATTCTTTCCTTATAGTTATCAGTAATAAATTTCAGTTAATGAATATTTAATTTTATTAAAATGATAGGAGTTAATTCTCTCCTATTTTGCATATATCTCAAGACTGCAGTTAATATTTTGACAGCTTATAAAAATTTTAGCTCCCCACAATTAAATACATAGATCTTTCATCTGTATGTCAGAAGCTATTAATCGTTTACTCATATCCACATATATTCTTTCCTATTAACTCTAAATACTATTCTTACACTGATAAAAAAATTATCAATACTATATACAAATAGATATACTCCTGTGGCTCATATTGATGAAAATCAAATCTGTTCAGTTGTATACAGATATTGTTGTAATTCTGGAAAGTATTATTATCACTTAATTACATAGGTGTAATTGAAGTTTCTCATGTTTTTCTTGGTAATATCTTTCATATTTTGTTGTTCCAAGTAGACTATAACAGAGTATGTCTCTGATGTAATACATCTATCTCTCTATCAACTATTCACCTATAGATTTCACTGGTTACCATTTCATTTTAAATTTTCTATTTTATATCACATGGTTTGAGTCGAATAACTAAAATACTATGGATGGAGTTTAACTTCCCAAACTTTTTATTTTCTTACAATACATGTTCTTACCAGCCATATGAACAAATCAAATTTCCATTGCTATTTGATTAATTTCTTCTATCCTGTGTAGCTTTTCTATCTTATGTATTTATTTCATCTAATAGAAATTATTTCTTTCTTAGTTCAGGTTCTCCTTTTTAGCAGAAGGTTATAGTTTATAGGCATGCACTTCAGTAATTTATCTCTACAATGTTTGTACAGTATTTAATATTTATTTATCTTTCTAAATTCATATTTGGTTTATCATCTTATAAGTCTACTTTTCCTAGTCCATACATAGATATATCTGTACATTTATAGAGCATATTAAAGTTACAACTTTAATAATTTATGGGAGTAGTATATATCTCCAGATTTAAACCATTAGCAGGCTTAGAGAAATTTCTGGATGATATTCCCTATAATTCCTATTCCTACAACTATACAGAATTTAGAGGATTAATTTCTTCTAAACAGTTTTGTTAAATGTAAGGAATAACAACTTCATAATTTTGGTTTAAAATATCATCTACAGCAATTAAAAATATTTCACAACAACAGGTATTTTAACCATTCATAAAAATTGTGAACATACCACTTCTGCAGATGACCAATCCTCCCAACCTTAGAGTTCTTCTATCTCTAGAACTCACCCCCGAGCTGAGATCCTCTCCTAGAACAGACCAACCCCAATCTGTTCTGGAGTAGCTTATTTAAGCTTATGCTCCCTAAAGCCTATTTCTAAATCTGCATCCAGAATTTCAGGATGCTTTTATTCCTGTTTGCCTAAGCTTCCCTTATTTAGGGACTTTAAAGCTGCTTTCTGCTTTTCCAGATTTTTACCTCTTCCCAACTACTTTCCTCATCATTGGGGAAATTTAGATTTTTCCTCAAAAATATAAATTATAAATAAATTATTTCAAGGCTTTTTGAAAGATTTTTGGGGAATGTCTTAGCCTCTTTCCATACCTCATGGATTTGGCAAGTGATCTCAAAAATCTCATTTGGTCATAATGCACAGAAATATTTTATTTATTATATTTTTTTTTCATAAATAAATAATTAATTACATCCACACAACAATTATCCATTGGGTTCCACTCCCCTTTGTACTGAAGTTCAAATTTCTAACTTTAAAACATAAAACTAGGGGTGTTACATATTCCCCCTTTGAAAACAAACACTGTCCTCGGTGTTAACAACTAACTACTAGAGTTTATTTTAAAAATAGATATGGATATTTTTCCATCATCTGAGCTTCTCTTTCCCACGTAGCTTCTTCAGAAGTAAATTTCTTCCACTGCACCTTTCTCTGGCTACTTCTCGATTTCTCAATTCAATTTTTTCCCGCTCCAATATTTGAAGCGGCTCTGGAAGGAACTCCCCTTCTGGTTCCACCTATATCACATTCCAATCAACAATGTGAGAAGCATCATGTACATATCTTTTTAATAATGAAACATGAACCACATCATGAAATTTAACATGGGGAGGTAAGGCCAACTTATAAGCCACTGGTCCCACCCTTTCAAACACCTCAAAAGGCCCACAATATCTAGGAGCCAATTTTGCACAACTTCTCTCATAAAGTGTGCTCTTTTTTGGTTTAATACGCAGATACACATGATCACCCACTTTGAACTCTCGATGCACTCTCTTCTTATCAGCATAGCTTTTCTATAAATCTTGTGCTATCTTGATGTTTCTCTATATTTGTTTTACAATGCTTTCCATTTCTTGTAGAGTATCAGGCCCCAATACTAGCTTATGTTTAGGTTGGCTCCAACTTAAAGGAGTATGACACTTTCTTCCGTAGAGTGCTTCAAATGGACTCATTTTGATGGGGGATTGATAGTTGTTGTTTTAAGAAAATTCGACTAAATGCAAGTAATCTTCCCATTTTGATGGCCTATCCATCACATACATTCTCAGAATATCCTCCAAAATCTGATTTTTTCTTTCTATTTGCCCATCTGTCTGAGGGTGATAAGCTGTATTAAAATTCAATTTAGTGCCCATGCCCCCAAACAAACCTTTCTAAAAGGAGGCTGTGAACTTAGTGTCTCTATCTAAAATAATCATCTTTGGGACACTGTGTAGCCTTACTATTTCTTTTAGGAACACATCTGCTACTTGGTTTGTCCCAAAAGTAGATTTTACAGGTATGAAGTGTGCAGCCTTTGTTAAAGTATCTACCACTACCATCACTGAGTCATGCTGATACTTTGTTCTAGGTAACCCAGTTATAAAATCTATAGAGACAATGTCCCATTTCCATTATGCAATTGGCAAGGGATTTAAAAGACCAGCTATATGCTGATGTTCAATTTTGACTAGTTGACATTCCATGCATCTAGCTAAACAGTTTGCTACATCCTTTTTCATTCCTGGCCAAAACAATTTCTTTTTCAAGGCTATAAGCATTTTCTAATATCTAGGATGTCCTGAATATGGATGTTTATGATATTCATCCAGGATTTCTTTTTTCAAATAATCCACATTGGGGATGTACAATCTGTATCTATAGCAGATCAGCCCTTTCTGATTTTGGGTGTATTCAGCCATTTCCTTTTTCAACATTTTTCATTGTGGGTCTTCATAATTTGGATCTTGATTTGCATCCTTTTTAACTAGTTATTCTTAGTCAAAACTAGCACTACTCCCCATGCTGCTTATGTTCTGGCAAGCATTTTTGCTTAGTGCATCAGCAATTTTGTTTTCTTTCCCTTTGATATGTTTTATGTCCATATCAAATTCACTCAGAAAAGACAGCCATATGGCTTGTCAAGCATTCAAATTGGTTTGAGAAAAGAAATACTTGAGACTAATATGATCTGTCATCAATGTAATTTTTTTTCCAAGAAGATAGTGTCGCCACATCTTCAAGGCATGAATTATAGCAGCCAATTCCAGATCATATACACTGTAATTCTATTCATGTTTCTTAAGTTTTCTAGACTCATATGCAATAAGAGAATTTTCTTGCAACAGAACTCCTCCTAATCCCTCTGTACATGCATCTGTACACACAACGAACTCTTTGTAAGGATCTGCAATTTTCAGTATAGGGGTTGTAGTAAGTTTTAATTTTATTTGTTCAAAACTATTTTGGTATGTTTCCATCCACTCAAATTTGGTGCCTTTTCTCTGTAGTGAATTTATGGAATATGCTATTGCAGAAAATCTTTCCACAAACCTTCAATAATAACCTGCAATTCCCATAAAGGATCTCACTGCTAAAACATTGGTCAGCACCGACCATTCTCTAATAGCCTTTATTTTCTCAAGGGAAACAGCCAATCCTTGTTCTGAAATGATATGCCCCAAATATTGAATCTTATCTTTATAAAATTCACATTTATTGAATTTGGCATATAACTGGTTCTCTTTCAAAGTCTGTAAAACTATCCTTAAGTGTTCTTTATGCTCTTCCTCACTTTTTGAATAGACTAGAATATCATCTATGAACACTAGTACAAACTTATCTAAGTACTTGTTCAAAACGTTGTTCATTAAGCACATAAAAGTGGCAGGGGAATTTGTCAAACCAAAAGGTAGGACTACAAATTCGTAGTGACCATACCTGGTTCAAAAATTTGTTTTACTGATGTCTTCCTTCTTAATTCTGAGTTGGTGATAACCAGTCCTTAGGTCAATCTTAGAAAATACTGAAGCCCCTCTCACCTGATCAAAAAGATCATCTATTTTGGGCAATGGGTGCCTGTTTTTGATCATCAACTTATTTATTTGACGGTAGTCAATGCACATTCTAAAGGCTCCATCCTTCTTTCTCACGAACAACACTGGTGCTCCCCAAGGAGATACACTCGGTCTGATGTAACCTTTATCCAACAATTCTTCTAATTGCATTTTTAATTCCATGAGTTTAGGGGGGCTCTTCCGATAAGGGGCTCTGGAAATGGGTGTTGCTCCAGGCACCAAATCGATTGAAAATTCAATCTCTCTTTTGGGGGGGAAGATGAGGAATCTAATATGGAAAAACTTCCTTAAATTCTCTTAGCACTGGCAAAGTGTCTAGCAGGTTTTCTTCAGGTTGCTGTCCTAATTCTTCAATATGTACAGCATATACTTGATATCCTTTTCTAGCTGTGCTTTTTAATTGCAGAGATGATATTTTTCTTACAGAGATTGGTTTTGGTTTTCCTTTGAGTATAAATGGTCTCCCCTTCTCATCTATGCAATGTAGAGTTTTATCCCAACAGTTCATCATAGCCTTTATCTTTTCTAACCAGTCTAGTCCTATCAGCAAATAATATGAGCCTAAGGGCAGAATGTTTAAATTTATTTCTGTCTGAAAATCATTTAACTTAATTGTTGTTTGAGGTAACTTATGAGTTACGTTTCGCTTGGTGCCGGTGGATAATTGGACCAACCAAGACTGTTGAAATTTTTCAATTTTGAGATTGCATTTCTATACAACTTGTGGACTAATGTAACTCAAAGAAGCACCTGGATCAATTAAAACTATAACAGATTGGTCAGTAATATTACCTTCCATCTTGACCATGGTAGCCTGGTGTTCTTCTTGCCGGATCTCCAAGGCTGCACTGATAGTGGGTATGTTCCTTGTCATATCTTTTACTATGGTAGCTCCTCTATCTCTCATAAACATTTGAATATTTCTGTGTGGATAGTCCCTCAACATATGAGCTTCTACGCAACCCCAACATTTCAAAGGTTCTCTCATTTTGACTGTTCCTTCCTTCTTATTATCCCCATCTATCTATTTTGACCCAACTTGGGACTGAGCAGTTTCACTTTCCTTTGGTTTGTTAAATTTTTTCCGCTGATGATCCCTACCAAAGTTCTTTAAGTAAGCTAGTTTCTGTTTATTTCCTTTGAATTCACCCCTCTTTACCCAGCTTTTTCCATGTTCACTCTTTCCTTTAAACTGCTGGTAGCATAATCTAGCTTTCCTCACCGCTTTATCCATAGTTTTTGGATTATCGAACTCTATTTTCTCCTTGTACACAGCAGGCAAACAATTCAAAAACCTTTGTACCTTTTCCTTCTCTTCATGAATATAAGGAACATACCTTAACATATTTTTAAACTTGGTGACAAACTCATCTATGGTGAGTTGTCCCAATATGAGTTCGTGGAAATCCTTTGCTTTATCATCATAATAACATTTGTTCAAATAACGGTTTTTAAACTTGACTTGGAAATCTTCCCAAGTCACTATATTCTCATTAATGGCATTAACCATTTTTTTCTCCTCCCACCACAAGGTAGCCTTACCCTACAACTGGTAGATAGCTAGTCTAGCTTTCAGATTGCTTTCATATTCATAGACCTAAAAATACTTAATCATATTCAATAGCCATGCCTCAGCATCTTCCTCCTTCTCCCCATCATAGCGGGGAGGTTTAATTTTTCGGAATTCACTTCGTAATTCCTTCTTCTGTTTAGACTTATGTCTAGTAGTGTCATCTTCCTCAGAATCATCTGAGAACTTTCATTTCCTCTTCTTTCCGAAACCTTCACCTTCTTGGCTATTCCACGAAGTCAGTTCTCTTATCATCCTTTCCTGCTCCTCACTCGCTAATGATAGCCTGTCATTCTGGCTTCTTAGCTCAGCCATTTCCCGTTGCAACCTGTGCAACATAGCCATCAAAGGAGCGTTGGGATCTGGTGTGTTATCTCCATCACCCAGATCAACATAAATTTCATCTCCTTCATCCATTGACTTTTCAGTTCTAGTACCACTGTACACTAAACAAAACAACATCAGTAACAAAATTTTTATTTTTTTTCAAAAAATAATTCATACCGTGAGCACAACAACAACCCAGTTTTTCTAACATGAGCTCTGATACCATTTGTAATGTCTCCCAATTCACCCATAATTTTTTTTTATAACTTCATTTCTCCTAGTGGACCTTTGATGTATCTTTCCACCCTAGAAAAATTTTAATACATCTTTACTCATAATTAAAAAAATTACCTCTTTTAATAATATTTAGTAAGGCATATGATGCTTCTCTTGTTTTTTTCAATATAGTTTCAACTTTATTATTTCTATCCAGATTGAAAATATTTCTTTATACCTACATATATAAAGGATTATATACTTTATAATTATTGTGCACAACCTAACTTCTCATTTCCTTTTACCACACATCTACCATTGAACTTTGCAATAATAAACCACTCTTTTAGTGCAATGGTAACCATACTCATAAACCATCCATTTAATTTCTCTCGAGGTTCGAGAGGATCACTTATGGAATGTTTTGATATTCAGAAGCTAATCGTATTAATTTCGTAGGATCTCCATATGATCTGATTGTGACTTTCCATTTGTTCCAGCTCACAACTCTTACATTTCTGTGCTATTGTATTCCTTCAAAATCTAAGGTACGTACTATACATTTATGGTCATAAATCTCTGCACTTGGTTAACGTCTGTCTCCACTTCACGTTTATTGACTTCTCGGACATGAAGCATCGATCCATGGTTGAACCTATCGATGCTTGCCACTTGTAATGTCAAGAAATGTTAGGGTTTCATTCCGCTTCTTGGAACTTAAGGTTTACCTTCTCCATGTGGATTATTCATTTTGCTCATTTGTCGCCGGAGGGAATTTTTCACAATTTATTTATCACACAGAGGTTTATTGTGTTGTTATCAGTAAGTTTTAACTCTAGTATTTGTTTCCTAACTTCTGTTTGTTGTATGTACTGATAATTTTCATATATTGGCTTCTATGGTTTTGTTTTACTCCACGATGTTTTTGTCCATCGTAATGGGTATTCGTTTCTTGCCAAGCTTCATTTCATTTGCTATTTACTCAGGCTTTCCTCATTATCAATATGAGCTATTTCCCTTAGTAGTTTGGTGCGAATCTCTAGAGATAGTAATGGTATTAGTTTCGGACTCAGTCAAACGCATAGGCGTTATCATGGGCTTGGAATTGATTATCTTATGGGTGTTTCGTTTATCTCCTTTGTAATGGTGGCGTAGAACATTCAAGTTTTGTATGATAATAAGTATTACATCAGTCCCTGTGTATATATTTTGACTTATCCCTCTTCGACATTGTTAAAGGGAGCGCTTTGATTTCTCTGAAATCGACACTCTTATCGTGATCGATAGGTTGAGCATTGCAAACTAGCCTCGCGACTCATGGCCTTCACAGAGGTAACTCCTCTCGGTTTACACGGAGATCATACATTTTTCTTAAGCTTAAAATCATAAAGATCTTTATATATATACTCAGTTGAATTTTTGCTTGTTCAGGATCATCACTTATCCGGCATTTTTTATCAATACGATCTAGGTAGCTCTCAGCTTGAAGCCATTCCATAATTTCTTAAGTCTGTCTATTCATTTGCCTTTGACATTTCATAATAGTTTCCTCATTTTTGCAATGTACAGGTAACGTGAGATTTTTTTTTGCCTCTATTTGGGACTTTGGTTACCAGACTATTTGAAGCTTCAGGTAGGTGATCTTATGAATGATTTTCTTTAATTCATCAGGACCTAGCTTCGCTTGGATTCTGTAGAGAGGATTTCGACATTTAGCCCTCTTATACCTCTCAAACCTGACTCATGCTTCAGTCAAATTTTGCAAGTGTTGTCATTGTGTTGTTATGACGTTTGTAGTCATCTAACTGAGAAATTATGGACTTTGTTACAGTGTTAAACATATTTTTTTTATACAATCCGATTAAGGTTAATTATAATTATTGGCAGATTAGCTCCCTAGTTTCTACACCAGAAGTTCCTTCATTTCTAATTTTTACTTTTATCAATACTTAAACGATGATTATCTACAATTTTTTTCCCAATTTGTTTTTTCAATGGTAAGCTTCTATATATACTAATTCTCTTCTTTACATAATTGGACAGACATATTCTTTCCCTATAGTTATCAGTAATAAATTTCAGTTAATGAATATTTAATTTTATTTAAATGATAGGAGTTAATTCTCTCCTATTTTGTATATATCTCAAGACTGTAGTTAATAGTTTGACAGCTTATAAAAATTTTAGTTCCCCACAATTAAATACATAGATATTTCATATGCATGTCAGAAGCTATTAATCGTTTACTCACATCCACATATATTATTTCCTATTAAGTCTAAATACTATTCTTGCACTGATAAAAAAATTATTAATACTATATACAAAGAGATATACTCCTGTGGCTCATATTGATGAAAATCAAATCTATTCAGTTGTATACAGATATTGTTGTAATTCTGGAAAGTATTATTATCACTTAATTACATAGGTGTTCTTGAAGTTTCTCATGTTTTTCTTGGTAAGATCTTTCATAGTTTACTATTCCAAGTAGACTATAAAAGAGTATGTCTCTGACGTAATACATCTATCTCTCTATCAACTATTCACCTATAGATTGCACTGGTTACCATTTCATTTTAAATTTTCTATTTTATATCCCATGGTTTGAGTCGAATAATTGAAAGATTATGGATGGAGTTTAACTTCCCAAACTTTGTATTTGCTTACAATACATGTTCTTACCAGCCATATGAACAAATCAAATTTCCATTGCTATTTGATTAATTTCTTCTATACTGTGTAACTTTTTTGTCTTATCTATTTATTTCATCTAACAGAAATTATTTCTTTCTCATTTCAGGTTCTCCTTTTTAGCAGAAGGTTACAGTTTATAGGCATGCACTTCAATAATTTATCTCTGCAATGTCTGTACAGTATTTAATATTTATTTATCTTTCTAAATTCATAGTTGGTTTATCATCTTAAAAGTCTACTTTTCCTAGTCCATACATAGATATATCTGTACATTTACAGAGCAGATTAAAGTTACAAATTTAATGATTTATGGGAGTAGTATATATCTTCAGATTTACACCATTAGCAGGTTTAGATATTCTGGATGATATTCCCTATAATTTTTATTCCTACAACTATATAGAATTTAGAGGATTAATTTCTTCTAAACAGTTCTGTTAAATGTAAGGAATAACAACTTCGGAATTTTGGTTTAAAATATCATCTACAACAATTAACAATATTTCACAACAACGGGTATTTTAACCATTCATAAAAATTGTGAACATACCACTTCTATAGATGACCAATCCTCCCAACCTTAGAGTTTTTCTGTCTCCAGAACTCACCCCTGAGCTGAGATCCTCTCCTAGAATAGACCGACCCCAATCTATTGTGGAGTAGCTTATTTAAGCTTATGCTCCCCAAAGCTTTTTTCTAATTTTGTGTCCAAAATTTCAGGATGCTTTTATTCCTGTTTGCCTAGGCTTCCCTTATTTAGGGAATTTAAAGCTGCTTTCTGCTTTTCTAGCTTTTTACCTCTTCCCAACTACTTTCCTAATCATTGAGGAAATTTAGATTTTTCCTCAAAAATCTAAATTAGAAATAAATTCTTTCAAGGCTTTTTGAAAGATTTTTGGGGAAAGTCTTAGCCTCTTTTCATACCTCATGGATTTGGCAAGTGATCTCAAAAATCTCATTTGGTCATAATGCAAAGAAATATTTTATTTATTATTATTATTTTTTCATAAATAAATAATTAATTACATCCACACAAAAATTATCCATTGGGGTCCACTCCTCTTTGGACTGAATTTCAAATTTCTAACTTGAAAACATAAAACTAGCGGTGTTACATCCAACCAACCAAAAATGAGAAATATGGTTATAGACGTGTATTTCATTTCTTGGAGTCCATAATTGTATCATTGAGCATAGGATGCTCAAAATATGGAATATTACTGATTGGATAATGAATTGCAATGGATTCCTCAAGGAGAGGGGGTTCAAATAGTTTTATATTATTAACATTCAACACATCATGGATGCCAAGTTGGGAAGGAAATCCCAAGCGATGTGCATTTTCTCCAATGTGTTCCAGAATAATACACGAACCATATCGCAGAGGTTGCAACTTATGATGTTGGCGCTTGAAGAATTTTTTGTGCAATAAGATCCAAACACGATCTCCAGGCTGAAAACACAAGGGTGTTTGCTACTTTTCATGCCTCTGTTTGGCGTGACCTTGGCTTCTTACAAAGAAATAGCTACTTGATCTTGGCATTGAGAAGTGTAGTGTATAAAATGATGAGCTGGATTTTGTTTTTGTTTTTGATGTGAAGACCCAGAAGGGGTGATCGTAAGTGGAATTTCAGAGGGTGCACTTGGCTAAAACCCAAAGAAGACATCTAATGGTGAGAAATCGATTGAGGAGTGTGTTGCCTGATTGGTCAGTCCAAATGGGATGACCAACCATTCAAATAGCCCAAAATTTGTTTTAAAAGCAGTTTTCCATATATCGGCTACATGCATGCAAACTTGATGGTAGCCTGCAGTTAAATCCATCTTTGTGAAGAAACAAGCCCTCTGTAAGTGATCCAAAAAATCCTGAATGCAGGGAAGTGGTTAGTTGTTTTTAACAGTGGCTTTATTAAGCGCTTGATAGTCTATCATGAGGCACCATTCATAAGTAAATTTTTTGGAAATAATAAAATCTAGAGATGCACATGGAGAGGATGAAGTCTGAATATTACCGAATGTCAACAATTCTTCAATTTGGCATTCTACCTCAGCTGCCTCTCAAGGAGAAAAGTGATAAGATGGGTTATTGGGTAAGGAAGCACCAAGAATAAGATCGTTGTGGTGTTCAACAAAGCGTGATGGAGTCAGCCCTATGGATTGGGTGAATACATCTGCAAATTATTGGAGTAGAGGAGCCGTTGTAGGAGGGACAGGATTGGTGAGGTTGTCTCACTTGACAGGGAAAATCAAGCATGAAGAAACACCTTGGTTTACATTGACTCTCATAATGGGAGCTTTGCCAATAGAAGTTTGGGTTGATGTGTGAGGTGAGGATGTGAACACATAGGTGCGCCCATCATGCTCCAAGTGGTATTGGTGATTTGTAGCATGATAAAATGCATGTCGAGCCTCTTATTATGGAATTCCTAGCCATAAATTAGCACAATCGAGTGTAGAAACATCACATACCACAATATCACAGAAAGTTCCAATAGAAAAGGTGACAACACAACATTGGGAGATTATAAGACGAGGAATATCCTTTTGGACCCAACCAACCTGATACCGGTGTGGGTGATGAGTGATGGGAAGGAAAAGGAATTCAACCAAGTCTTGTGCCACAAGATTCTTTTGACTTCCATTGTCAAGAATAAGCATGGCCAACTCATGTTTTATATGACAACTATGGGTAAAAAAAGTTATAACATAGGTTTTTGTTTCATTATCAATTATGAGGATGACAGAGGGGTCCACTTCGGTATGATTTTTGAGAGAAAAAGTTGGAAGTGAGGTAGTGGAATTTGGTTGCTCAACCTCGATAAAAATAGTCTTGTTAGGGTGTATATTTTTAAGTACTCAACAATTTGTAGAAGCATGTGATTTGGTCTTATGAAAAGTACACCAGAGGGTATTGTGAGGTGTGGGGGATGAGGTGAAGGTGACATTATATGAACCGGAGGGAGATGGTCCATTTCTGTCATGAGGAGATTAGATTGGAGTACCCAACTTGCATTCAATAGCCAGGGCCCAAAAAAAAGCCTTGTCTAAGGAACCACTATCAAACAACTAAACTTCACATCGAAAAATCATTAGCAAACCATAATTATATTTGATAATTAGTACCTCTTCTCGATCGGATATATGGAGCTGAATGTGCAACTTGCAGAAGACATCAATGTAAGCTTGCACTGATTGATTGGGTAGTTGTCGAAGTTGTAAACATTTGGCAAGGAGATTTTGTATATATCTTGGAGGATAAAAGTATTCTCATAAGGACTCACAAAAGAGATTCCAAGATGTGATAGGTGTCGATATGGTCTCGTCTTGTTCCCCAAGTTCAACAACCACGGAGATATTCTCAAGATTATTATTCTGCAATTTTTGTGCTAGGCCTTCCAATTTTAGACCGGCGATATGAAATTTCATCTCCTCTTCCATCGTTGGACAAGTTCTTAAATAGGTGGAGAGATTGAGGAGCCAAGAATCAACAGTCTCACCATTCATTTACCCTAATAATTTGGGCAATTGAAAGTGTGTATCAAGCTAAATTTTCCCTGGAGGGCGTTGTTGTTGTTGCATCGTAATTAGCTCTTGAAGAGCCCTAGCCAAATCATTTATTGGCGAGTCTACAGTGGAGGGCTCTTCACGCTCTTGACGAGGCGGCGTGATTTTCATCCATCAAATGGATTAAAATGAATGACCCTTTAAAAAAAAATATTCGAACAGGTGGATGGCTTCCAAGATCTTATGCTCTGATATCAATTCATCTACCTGCAAATCTAAAAATTAATGAAGAGAATCATAGGACATAGTACAGACACGAAAAAAAGAATAACACAGCTCTGGAAACAATAGCACAATATTTATTACGAGGGAGAGATGAGCATTTTATAAAAGATGCAATCATTTTCCCTATTTTTTTTTTGTGCTTACTAAAGATATTTTCAGAAAATTAAATGCATTAATAGATAAAGAAAATACATTGAGATGTTTCCTTCTTTCCTACATTTTTAGATGTTTCAGTCTTTTCTACTCTTAGATGTTTCCAAGGAAAGAGTGTGTTTTTTCTTGGTTTCCCGATGAGTGGGAGGTTGATGATTTTTGTGTCCTTCTTGGTTGCCCAAAAGGTTAACACATCATGCAATTATTTCTCAAATGAAAAATTATATTCTTTCCAAAGGAAATTAATATAGTCTAGTATGAAATATCATGATCTTATTCGAAAAGAAACTAACGTAATAGTTACGACAACATAAATTAATCACATATAACTTTTCCTAAACAAGCATAGCTCAATATTTCTTCTATCCATGCACAGAACATATCCCTATAACACAATGACTATTATTTGTGCATTCAAGAGCTTATCATAAGAGCTCTTATTTAATATATGCAACACATATCCCCTTCTTGGAATTCTACCATCATTAATTATTATTTTCATTTAAGAAAGTTCATACTTCTTTTTCAAAAAGAAGTTAATAGAACCTAGTTTCTTTATCTTTCTGCCTGTAGTTTCTCATTGTTCCCTTTCAAGAAATTATAATAGATAACCATATTTTATGTTTAAAACTAGGTAACCATAACAAGGTTAACTTAACCTTTTATGCACCCAAATCACCAATGTAACACAATTCATCTACCGAGACAATATTTTCAAGAGACTATTCCTTTCAATAAAATTAAAATAATAACTTTCTTTATATATATACTCAAAAACATATCTTATATTTCAAAATGACTACCATTTTTCCATGCACACACGTGTTTTTATTTTAGCACAATAACGATTTATTTAATGCACATAATCCTTTCAAGAACAAGCATGCATTCTTATTCTTGTATGGACAAGTTTCACATGCATTTTTTAAAATAAACAATATTTATTTTCATCTATTCCTGCACAAAATTCCTATGAAGTCTTTAAGTAACATGGGTAATATATACATACATTTTCACGAAAATCCTTCCAAGAAAATTAATCTAACTATTCTCTTCAATCTCTCTAATAAAATCTATCCTAATTATATTTTATCCTGTGCATTAAACACACATACAATAATTCATTGAAATTATTTTCTCCTTTCCAATATTCAAATAAAAGAATGTATGTAAGGACATTTCAGTTGATAATATAATAAAATGATGCATTAAATTAATATTTCCTTTTCAATCATCCACATAAATTTATTTCAAGATATAATGGATATTATTATTGTGCACATGTTCCTATTAAGAGTCTATAGGAATCATGCTAATATCTCCAAGAATCTAGATTTCTCTTCAAATTTCCTATTAATATTTTATTAATGAAAGAACTTATCCTCTTTATAATTTCCTAATAAGAGTGTACTTTCATTGTTTCCATGAAAAAAATCAACATTTCCTTAATTTTTGTGTGTAGGTTTCACTTGGGTTTCCTTTCCAAGAAAAAAGCATCCCTAACTTAAACATTTTCAAGAACTAAGAAAAATATACACATATTTTCTCACTATATTTTAATGAAACAACAAAGCTTATATACCTATATATCCTTATCCAAAAAAACCATAAATATAGCTTATGCACAAGATTCTAAAGTAATTTCTTTGAAGACAATGAGAGGGCTACCTAATATTTTTACACACCAACCCTACAAATATTTCCAAAAATCTTATGCATTAGAACCTCACAATTATTCCCGAAAATATTAATAAAATATTATACTCATAAGGCATATGAAATATATATTTTTTTAAAAGAGAATATGGTTACTTATCTCCACAACCATGATTGCTCACATACTACCAAACAACGATGCCAGATGCATATGCACTGACAAGAATATGAATATGAAACAACCAACTCCTTGAAGGTATCATAATCTCTCTACTAGTGTTGATGGTTGTATTTTTAAATTATTCTCTTCTCAATGGATTACAATTATATGAAAATTTCAAGGGGAGGCTCAAAAAATATGTTGTTTGGAATTCAATCTTGCCAATTTCGTTAACCAATTTTGCTAACCCGACAAGCACATGGGTGCGAATTAAAAACCAGAAGGGATTAATTTAACAATTCCAGTGGCATAAAGATAACGTTAATTATGTTTTCCTCTTCATATTTCTTTATCAAACAAATCATAAAGTAGTTCCATTAGGCCAATCAAACCCTAACTAAAACGGTTAAACATACACTTTATTAATAATATTCTATTGATATCAAAATTATAAATAATACTATTTTATTTTTCTTCAATTTTTACGTGAGTATTTAAAGTAGGGATATTACATAATTCCTCCCTTCTAGTGAACACCATCCTTGGCATTCATCTCTTAACGAGACTTTAAATTTTACTCATGATATAGCAATCTAAACCACCCAAAATGAGATCCTTCCCCTTTTCAAATGAAGGATTTCCCTCCAAGTAATACTGTAAAAAAAATAATAATGTTATTTCATAATCAAATTCAATAGTCATAAGCATTTATAGGTGCAAAAATATGTAAATTCAACTTTTTATCACTTCATTACTCAAATTCATAGAAGAAAAATATAATCTATATACCAACTTATCATTACTCTGTGAATTCATGGTCACTTTTACACAGGCACTCTAAAGGTTTAGCAACCCCATAAAAAACACCATGTAATATATGCTTAATAAATACAACATATTCATGTTAGTCACAACATTTTCATTCAAATGAAATATTTAACTATGAATAAATAATGCAATGTTAGGTGAAATTTCAATCACAGTACTTCTACAAGTACTTAGAGAGAACTAACACTCTAGTCATAAAATTGATAAATCATTGCACTGTGTGGAAATTTTATTCTATCGTATCTCATGCTAAATACATCCACACAATAATTCTAAAAGTACTTAGAGAGAACCTAGCTCTCTAAACATCAAAATGATCAATAAATTCATAGATTTCTTACCGTCCTAGCCCCTTTGACGACATTCAAATGATTAGTAAAACAATGTATATAAAACATTTACACAATTATATAGAAAGTTCATTTTTAACATAACACATAGAAGAGTAGTTAATTTTTTATTTTATGAGAGCCATCAAATGCTAAGCACTCCTCCCAACCAATGGGAAATGGTTTCCATACCCAGGTGAGTCATTTTCACATCAAGATAGCTCTTTGACGAAGACCATACCAGGTCCACTATGGAATTCCACTAAAAAACCCAAAAAATTCCAATGACCACAGAAGGTCCAATATAGGATTCCTCTTGGCAACATCCCTCCCATTCCTATCACAGTGTCCCGTATATGAGGGGTTTTGGGCCTCCTCCAACAGGATCCAAAATCAACAGATTTTCCTCACGATTTTTCCCTTATCACCATCTTGGCCAACTTTTTTCCCTTACTAAGAATATCTATCTCTAACGAGAGGAAATTTGGGTACAAAAGCACCATAAACCCCTCTGACCAAGCAACAACCATCAACCAAAGACTTCTAACCTCTCAAAACTGTCCACAATGGTTTCGAATGTTAAATCTATATTTCAACTTTATTTCCCATAGTGATTTACATAATGAACCATATTCACATTATACATAAAGAAAAATAAAATTTAATGTACATCAAGGTATTATACATGACCCTAAGCATGAGCCCACAATATCTGGATTGGTAAGAAATATAGCTGGCATACATGTTATATACATTATGGTTTTCCAATTAACACAATAATGCATGTCATGACATTATAGTTTATCATTTGCAGTTTTAATTCGTATTGCAATGTTTTAATTTCACAGGTTTTATTTTTTTCATTAAGTTACTCATGGTTAATCTCATTTAAACAAATATTCACTTTCTTAATTATTTTAGTTTCATGCATAAAAATATATACAAATATTCATTAATTTGTATATGCCAACAATGGTTAGGATAACAGTCCAAAAATTTCCAATTCCCACAGTGTTTTGTTACCAACAAACTTACACTTGAAGTAATTACCATAATCACTTGTTCAAGACTTTCAACAAGATTTAATCAAAAACAATTCATGCATATAATTTTTATTAGTTAGTCATGCAACACTAATTAATCAATGATACTAGTAATCTTAATGCCGCCATGACATGAATCATTGAGTAGCTATCCATTATAGTCAACTATCACTACTCTAGTCAATGTATAGTTTTACCATCTAAAAGGATTCATTCAATTTCATTTTCAAACATTGTATTGTCCTCTTCAAGGACTTTCCCCATATTTTTCATTCATGCATTAGTTTCACACACCATCACTATAAATATTCATATTTTATAAGTTGTCCATGGTAACTTTAGGTATGTTCATTAAATGTATCAGTAATATGTAATATATGCAAATGTTGATAGTCAACTCTCACTTTCACTAGTGAGTACTCAAGTTGTTCATAAGTTCAACAAAGCTTTTATTTTATTTTATCCTCAACCGGATTAAAATATCATGAACATAGTTTTAGAAGAAAAATTATTATTTACTACTTTTCAATGTTGTTAGAAACATGAATCGTGTGTATCATGTCAAAAGTAGTATATTGTATATATAAATATGTAGATTTTTAGACTCATACCTTAGTTGATGTCCACTAGTAGCATACCTCGATTTCTTTTCTACATAACAATTCCCAAAGGAAACCATGCTGCAACCTTCATCTTTGATACCAATTGTAACATACCCTAATAAACTCACATGGAAATGCAGGGATTAGAAATTGTTTATACAAATTACCCATGGGTAGCTATAACAATCAATATTCAATATTCCTAATTAATCATCAGATAGAATGTTCATCATTTCATAGAATAAATTTAGTAGAGGAATATTAAGATGCATAACCATTAACAACCACTATTGTAGTGTATTAACATAAACTATATGATGTAACATTTCATCAATTTCATGACTCCTTTAACCAGATTAACTAATCACATACTTGACATCATGAACATCACTTCAAGGAAGGAATCAACATCATCAAACTAGCACAATAATCAATCACATCATTCAACACCAATATACCCTGGAAACCATGTACGGTGAAAACCAGAAAAAATTTACTTTTATTATTAAATGCTCATAAGGGTGTTTAGCCCTCACTCAATGGCACATACTTGAGTCCATCTCTTAACCATTGTTATAAAATCTTACAAGGAAATATTGTTTTACAAAATATCTAGCTAAATTACAATAATTATTATAACATTTACGTACAAATCTTCAATCTTCATATCTTTTTGCCATGGTTATTACTGTAGTGGAAAATCCTGCACCTCGTACTCATATGCATGGACCATTAATCATTTACCTGCCACCATGTTAAGCATAATTTATCATTTTCAGAAATAATCATAATTTATTTCTATTGTTGTCATCAACATCCAATGATATCAAGATTACATAAATTATTAATTAACCCATTTATAAATATATACTAGTGATTCTTCACCATCTATATATGTACATTCATGACATGCAAGTAAAATATCATGACACTCTTTCGTTAACAACACTTCATATGTGATAATAATAACCATGTAACAATCAAAAGATGTCTATACAATAAATATCGCATTAAATAATATTTCTTTTACATAAGTACACATTTTTGAAATAAAAATCAATACAAATGACCATAAATTTCTTTAAAGGAAACTAACACATCGTTGATTCAAGGTACTTTAACTTTAACAAAATAACCATCCTTCAGTTGTTACTTTTGGTACATGCAAATACATAAAGAAATTTATCACAACGAATGTTGTTCCTATACTTTTCGTACATCCAAATACATAAAGAAAGCTAACACAATGAATGTTATTCCTATGAATGAAAATGCATATGCTTTCTAAAAGGATATTCCCAAAAGAATGCTTAACACAATAGATCATGCAAAAACATGTTTCATTTTCAAGGAAATCTCAGTATAATAAGGCATGAAAAAACATGTTTTATTTTCCATAATACTAATGAAATCAAACATACAAATACATGTCTAATTTTCCAAGGATTATACCAACATCGCCCATACATATGTATTCCAAGGAAACCAAAACAATTACTATGGTTTTTGTGCATGTAATTCATCTTCTTTTCCAAAGAATTTTTTGCAATAAAGGTTAATACATCATGTTATTATTTATCGAATGCAAATGCATATTATTTCCAAAGGAAATTAATATAGTGTTGTATGAAAGTGAATGATCTTATTCCAAAAGAAACTAACATAATAGTTATGGTAGCATAGATTAATCACATATAACTTTTCCTAAAGAAACATAGCTCAATAATTCTTCTATCCATGCAAATAACATAAATCTATAACACAATGACTATTCTTTGTGAATTCAAGAGCTTATCATAAGATCTCTTCTTTAATATACGTAACACATATTCCCTTCTTACATTTTTGCCATCATTAACTATTATTTTCATGTAAACGAATTCATGCTTCTTTGTCAAAAAGAAGTTAATATAACCTAGTTTTTTTGTCTTTCTACATGTATTTATGATGCTTCCCTTTCAAGAAATTATCATATATAACCATCTTTTATGCATAAAACTAGGTAACCTTAACAAGGTTAACTTAACCTTTTATGCAACTAAATCAAGAATGTAATAGAATTCATCGAGGGAGATAATATTTTCAAGAAAATTAACATAAAAAATTTATTTATATATATACTCAAAAAAATATTTTATATGTCAGAATAACTACCCTTTGTGCATGCACACATGTGTTTTTATTTTAACACAATCATCATTTATTTAATGCACATAATCCTTCCAAGAACAACCATGCTTTCTTATTCTTGTATGGACAAGTTTCACATGGATATTTTAAAATAAACAATCATTATTTTCATCTATTCATGGACATAATTCCTATGTAGTCTTTAAACAACATGGGTAAAATACACGTACTTTTTAATGAAAATACTTCCAACAAAATTAATCTAATTAACTCTTCTCTTTTATTTTCTATAAAATATATCCTAATTAGTTGTTATTTTGTTCATTAAACAAACATACAATAATGCGTGCAAAATCTTTTCTCTTTTCCAATATTTGAAGATGAGAAGGTATGTAAGGGCATCTCGTAAGGACATTTCAGCTCGGAATACAACACAATGATGCATGAAATTGATATTTCCTTTTCAAGAAATAAGAAAGAAATTTATTTCAACATATAATTGATATTATTATTGTGCACATATTCCTATTAAGAGTGTGTAGGAATGATGCTAATATCTCCAAGAATCTATCTTTATCTTACTATTTCCAGTTAATATGTTTTTAAATGAAATAACTTGTCTTCTTTATATTTTCATAAAAAGAGTGTACATTAAATATTTCCATGAAAAATATCATCATTTATTTAATTTTTGAGTGTGGGTTTCACTTGGGTTGTCTTTCCAAGCAAAAAACATCCCTAACTTAACCATTTTCAAGAAATTAGAAAAATATACACATCTTTTCTCACAATATTTTAATGAAATAACAAGGCTTATATGCCTATGCATCTTTATCCAATAAAACCATAAATCTAGATTATGCACAAGATTCTAAATTAATTTCTTCCAAGACAATTAGAGGGCCACCTAATCTATTTGCACACTAACCCTACAAATATTTCAAGAGGGCATATGCAATATATATATTTTCAAAATATATATGGTTACTTATCTCCACAACCATGATTTACCACACACTTCCAAAAAATGATGCCAGACGCATATGATCTGATATGAATACCAATATGAAACAACCAACTATGTGAACGTATTTTAATCTCTCTACTAGTGGTGATGGTGGCAATTTTAAATTCTTCCCTGCTCAATGGATAAAAATTATGTTCAAATGTCAGTGGGGGGCCAATTGAATATGTTGTTGATGGTGGTAAATGTGAATCTTCCCTGCTCAATGGATCAAATCTATACACCTATGTCAGTGGGAGGCTAAAAGAATATGTTGTTTGGAATGTAGTCTTTCTAATTTTGTTAACCAATTTCATTAACCCGATAGGAATGTGGGTGCAAAGTAAAAAATATAAGTGATTAATTTAACGATTCAACTAGGGTATAGATAACCTAAATTATATTTTTCCCCTTGAAATTTCGTTATGAAACTAATCATAAAGTAGTTTCACCAGGCCAATAAAACCGTAACTAAAATAGTTAAACATACACTTTATTAATAATGTTCTATTGATCTCGAAATTATAAATAATAATATTTTATTTTACTTTATTTCTACCTCAGTATTTACAGTAGGAATATTACAAGTGTAGAGTTTAACTCGTCAATGATTAACTATTAAATGAAAATAGTTAATAACTATAGTAATATAGTTTAATAGGTTTCCCGGTAATAGATACAATTGTTAGGTCCCTATATTACTAGTATATTCCCGTATTGTTGTCAGTGTAACCCCCTTATTTTTATTGTTGTACCCTTGTAACCCCCATGTTCTTATTATTGTTCCCTTCAATTATTATTGTTAGGTCGGCTAGGATTACATTGTGACCCCATGGACTCCTATATATAGAAAGGAAGTTTTGTCATTTGTATCAACCAAGAATTGTTCATACATGTAATATATTGGAGGTTGCCTCCTCGAAGTGGCTTATTTCCAAGGCATTGATATCTCTTTTCTTCTATTTTTGGATCTGGTTTCACAACATTTGGTATCATAGGTTTGGATTCTAGGGTTTCACTGCTCCAAATAGGTCATCATGGAATTTTCACTATAACATTTTTTTCTATGAATATTAAGAAGCTTACATTTTTAGAGTGCGAAGCCGAAATCTTGAGGAACATCATCGCAAAATTTTGGATCTTGGTTCGGAATATTTTCAGAGATATTATCTGTGGATGTTAGGTCTTTTGGAGGCTCCAGAATTTCATCTCAAAGAGGTTATCGTGGGAAAATTTTCATAAGCCTCTCTCTGAGCGTCGGATTGGATTTTTGTAAAAACTGGCCACAAGTACATGGACTGTAGTTTCTTTTCTATCAATTTAATTTCTGAAGGAGGAAACAGTGACACATGGAAAGTCATACAAGTTCACTCTAATAAACCTGTCCATAATTAGGTCATCGTAGGAGATTGGGCACAAATTTGTCTTCAAGAATCCAAATCAGGTCGGACCAATGGCATTTGAAAGAGAAGTCAAAAGGCCACCTTAGTGCCAAATTTCATATATTGAAGATCTGAAATCATAGAGATAATTCAGTTTCAATATCGAGCTCCTCAAAAGCAAGAAAAAGGTGTCTATTTTTTTTGGAATTTCATAAGTCTAGCGTAAAAAATAATTTGTTTCAAGTGATTCCAAGGGCCTATTGAGCATATATTTCAGTATTGGGTTCCAAAATTCCTCCTAAAAAGAATTCAACACCCTTTAAGGCCTCATAGTACTCTACTATCACTCATGAAGATGAAGAATTGCAACATGATCTATCAAAATTACAAGAGCAAGTGCACCCAATTTCACTCTTGCAAAGAGAAAAAAAAAATGAAATGGAAGTTTTGAAGAAAGGTATAGAAGCGAATATGGATGGTTTGAATAAAAATATGGACGGATTGAAGAAAGGTGTGGAAGCTAAGATATATGGCATGGAAGCTGGCATGGAAGCTAAGATGGATGACATAGAAGAAAAAATGAAAGAAAACATGGAAAACATGAAGAATGATCTAAAACTAGACATGGAAGGTTTGAAAAAGTTGATACAAGAAATGTTTCCTAATGGCGAAAAGATAGTAGAGGAAACTCATGACGAGAACAAAATAAATGTTAATCCTGATTTCATAAACTCTATTGTTGGATGGAAGAACCACCATATTCCAAAGATGGATATCAATAATTTTGATGGCAAGGATCCCGTAACATGGATACTATAGATGGAGCAATATTTTGATCTCAATAATGTGCAAAACACACAAAAGGTACGCATTGTAACTTTACATTTAGAAAAAAATACATTTGTATGGTATCGATGGCTTTGCTCTCGTAACAAAATTGTCACTTGGTCAATTTTTATGGAGGAAATGATAGCACATTATGAGGATACAAAGAGAAACATCTTCTTTAGCCAATTGATAAATCTCAAACAGAAGGGTTCAGTGCCAGAGCACATTGAGGACTTCCAAAAATTGAATATAAGGGTATTTGATATTCTAGAGGAACACGAGATTGATGTCTTCATAGGGAATTTAAAGGATAACATCCAACATGAAGTCTGCGTTTGGGAACCTGATTCATTGGAGAAGGCATTCAAGTTGGAAAGAAAAATTGAATGTAAAATTATGGCGACAAGGAATCCTACCACTCACATCTATAAAGATGGAAGCGTTGCTACTCCTATATTTCCACAACCTACAAGGTTGACACAAAAAAAATTGGAAGAAAAAAGAGAAAAAGGGCTTTGCTACAGTTGTGATAGAAAATACACTAAAGGTCATAAGTGCATTGAGAAGAAATTATTTTACATAGATTGTAAAGAGGAGGAATAAAATGAAGAGGAAACTTTAAAAGTAGAGGATATACACTAGGAAGAAACCCTAGAAGAAGAAGAAATGGGTCCAACCATATCAAGTAATGCATTGGCAAGAATTACCACTCCTCAAACTCTCAAGATAGAAGGACGTATCAAGAAGAAAAAGGTAATAGTGTTTATTGATTTAGGTAGTACCCATAATTTTGTTCATTATAAGGTAGCCAAGGAATTGAATTGTTTCCTATACCCAGCACCAGATTGTCAAGTGATGGTTGCGAATGGAGGAACTATAAATTACTTTGGAAAATGCCATAATATCAAGCTAGCCATGGGGGAATATGTGTTGAATATTCCTTTACTTTACAAACCAATGAGAGGTGTTGATGTTTTACTAAGATTAAAATGGTTACAATCTTTGGGGACGGTAGCTTTTAATTTTCAAGAACTTTTCTTGAATTTTTTTTTCGAAGGAAAGGAAATTGAATTACAAGGTATCCGATGGAAGCCAGGAAAGATAATAAGCTCTAATGTCATGAAAAATCTTCTGAAGAAAGAACAATGGAGCATAATTTCATAATTATGCTCACTGGAAGTTCCAACATCAAAATCATCTATTTCTCCAGATATCCATAAAGTCTTGGACAATCATTCCAAGCTGTTTGATAGTCCCAAAGGAATCCCACCTATTCATGATCATGATCATGCTATTCATTTGATTCCAGGAAGTGTTCCTCCAAACATCAGACCTTATAGATATCCTTATGTCCAAAAGAGAGAAATTGAACATATGATTGCAGAAATGTTAGAGGTTGGTATAATTCAACCTAGACAAAGTTCTTTCTCTGCTCCAGTAGTATTGGTGCACAAGAAAGATGGATCATGGTGCATGTGTCTAAATTATAGGGAGCTAAATAAGCTCACTATTAAAGATAAATTTCCCATTCCTGTGATTGATGAATTATTGGATGAATTACATGGAGAAATTTATTTTACCAAGTTGGATATTTATTCAGGATATCATCAAATTAGAATGAAGACTGATGATATTCCGAAAACAACATTTAGAAATCATGAGGCTCATTATCAATTTTTGGTCATGCCTTTTGGCCTTAAAAATTCACCTTCTAAATTTCAATGTTCGATGAATTCCATTTTCAAACCCTTCCTTAAAAAAATTGTGCTAGTATTTTTTGATGATGTACTAATCTATAGCAGGTCTTGGAAGGATCATGTTCAACATGTTGACAGGGTGCTCAAACTATTGGAGGAGAAACAATTATATGAAAAAACATCCAAATTTTTCTTTGGAGTACAAGAGGTGGAATATCTGGGTCATATTGTATCTCATGAGGGTGTTAAGGTAGACCCTAACAAAATTAAAGCCATTAAGGAATAAAAAATACACACAACCATAAAGCAGTTGTGCAGATTTCTTGGGTTAACAGGGTATTATTGCAAGTTTGTTAAGAATTATGGGAGAATAGCAGCACCTCTAACAACATTATTGAAGAAAGATGCATTTTCATGGACTCCTAAAGAAACTAAGGAATTTGAAAATCTTAAAGAGGCAATGTGCCTAGTACCAGTCTTATCTATGCCAGACTTCACCAAAAACCTTTATTGTGTAATGTGATGCCTCAGGAAATGGAATTGGTGTTATTTTAATGTAAAAGGAAGACCCATTTATTTTGAAAGTCATTCAATACAAGGAAAGTATTTACAAAAGGCTATTTATGAGAATGAAATGTTTGCTATACTACATGCACTAAAGAAATGGAGGCCTTACCTAATGGGAAGACAATTCAAGGTAAAAAATTATTATGATAGTCTGAAACACTTTTTGGAACAAAGACTATCTTCAGAAGAGCAGCGAAAATGGGTCACAAAGATGTTGGGTTATGACTTTGAAATCGTCTACAAAAAATGGAAGCTAAATTTTGTTGCAGATGCACTCTCAACAAAGGATGAAGAGGTGGAAGCATTGCTTTGTTCCATTTCAATTATCCAACCAGATTGGATAATCGAAGCAAGGGATGAATGGAAGAAGGAAGAAGAAGTGTGGACTCTCATTCAAAAGTTGCAGTAAGCTCCTATTACATATGATACATTTAGTTGGAAAAATGATTCCTTATTATACAAAGATCGGTTATATATTTTCAAGAATTCCCAACTAAAACAAAATATTCTTTTGCAATTGCACACTTCTCCTTTAGGAGGACACTTGAGATTTTTAACAACTTACCACAGGGTGAAGAAAGATTTTTTTTGGGATGGAGTTAAATATGATATTCAAAATTTTGTGGCGGAATGTTTGGTTTGCCATCAAAATCAAGTTGAGAAAATTAAGACCCCAGGTCTTCTACAACCTTTATACATTCCAAGTCAACGTTGGGAGGATATTTCAATGGATTTTATCACATGTTTACCTAAGTCCAAAGGATGGAGTGTCATCATTGTTGTAGTTGATAGACTTACCAAGTATGCATACTTTTGTGCATTATCTCATCCATTTAAAGTGATTACATTTGCTACTGTGTTTATGGAAACAATTCAAAAGCTACATGGAAACCCGAATATTATTGTAAGTCATAGAGATCCCATTTTTACAGGAAATTTGTGGACAGAACTATTTTCTTGTTTGGGTACTGAACTAGCTCATAGCTCATCTTATCATCCTCAATTCGATGGTCAAACAGAGATAGTGAATAAATGTTTGGAAGGATATATTCATTGTTTTTTATCTGATAAGCAAGCACAATGGGTCAAGTGGTTACCTCTCGCTAAATGGTGGTATAACACTTCCTTCCATACTACAGAAGAAATAACCCCATTTATGGCACTTTATGAATATCATCCACCATCCATCACATCTTATTTAAGGGAACATGCTAGGGTTAAAGCAATGGAGGATCACATCGAGCATCAACAATAAGTTCTCCAACTCTTAAAGGATAACCTAAATTTGGCACAAAATTGAATGAAACAACAGGCATATCAACATCGCAGTGAGAGAAGTTTTGATGTGGGAGACTGGGTATTTTTACGGTTACAACCATACAATTAAATGTCCCTCAAGCAAGCTAAGAAGGATAATAAACTATCACCAAAGTACTATGGTACTTACAAGGTTTTGCAAAAGATTGGTGCTATGGCATACAAATTGGAGCTTCCTGCTTCTTCGTGAGTGCATCCAGTTTTCCATGTTTCATGCTTAAAAAAGGTTATAGGGGACAATTCCAGTTCAAACATTATTTCAAAAACTTGATGAGGAAGTGTTACACAGTAATTTGTCACCGTCCCTACCATTCCCTGTCCCGCACAATGGAGGACCCATTTTGTGACCTGTGAACAATGTCATGCCTTGAAAACATTATCAATGCATTCCTCTAAACATGAGGTTCAATTTCCCTAAAGACATCTCCTTCCAAAAAACCATGAAAACATCTCCTTTTGCATTGGCACGGGTAGACAGTTCATCACTCGCGCCAATGGGGAAAATCCTACGAAGAGGCCACGCCAACTAGCGCTCTGTCCTACAGTCGCAGTTGCGCCAGCCAATTTAAGGAGTGTTTTTTAAATAAAGATGGCGGAAGTTGTGTTTCAACAAACTCAGAAACCATTGCCTATCTTGAGTTGGGAGGTTTGGCTACGGGAGTTCCATGGAAGGGAAATGGTTTGCCACCTCTCATGGAACATTCCTTGATGATAGGGCTAATCCCAAAATAATAGGGATCCCAACTCCCTCCTTCCCCATCTATAAAAGCTTGCCTATTGCCATTGCAAGCTAGTCTGGAAGTGCCTAAGCTTTGAATCTCCAAATTCCCAAGAGCCTTTGTGCTGTAAGAGCCCTCTTTCTTCCCTTAAGGCCGACTCAAGTAAGGAGACTATCGTCGAGAGACTCTAGAGAGGCTTGTCCCTTCCCTGGCGAGCTTTGCGAGACGTGAACGACTGGGTACCCTTCTGAAGGATACCGCAGCATTAGAACATTGGTTGTACTCTCCTTCGATTGTTTATTAATGAATGACTACCGATTATGGTTCCACTCTGTTTTTCACTTATGATAATAATGATTTATATCCTTTCTGATTGATATATAGTTGCGTATTCTGGATTTTATGCTTGTATTCGTGTTGTTTCTTGCATGTGCAGGTGTCCATTCACGGAGATCGTGGGGATCGTGATCTACCGAAGCTGAGGAACGGGAACGCTGTCTCTTCTACGGACCATAGCATTGGAATCCAAGTAGGCCTCCATCGTTGGTCTATTTATTCGCAATTAGGAACTTATTCTGTAGCATTTGATGATTGTTGCTAGACCCCTGCTGGGCTAGTAGGGATCGCCTCTGTCTGCAGAGGGGATTTACCTCCTCAACAATTTGGCGACTCCGCTGGGGATTGTCTAGTTTTGATTGTCTCGTTTGGATTGTCTCGTTTTGATTATTTTATGATTTTCCTTGCTTGGTTAGCCTTCTGGGCTGGATTCTTTTGCTGTTTTTGCTTCTTGGTTTTCTTAGTTTACATTGATCTGCTTCTGGAGTAGTTCTTTTTTATTTTTGGCTGAGAAACTCGGTTGGCGCGCTTTTTAGCTCAACAGTCGTGCCAATTGGTGCATGTTGCTTTTGTATTACCTGCGCCAATTGCTTTATTGCGCCAGTTGCAGGCTTACAGTCGCGCCACTCCTGTAAGGTATTATAGTTTGCTAAGTTTTGAGCTCGCTAGGTCTGGTCAGTGTTTTTCTTCTTGATTTTTCGACTACCTGAGTGTGTTGGAGTCCTGTTTGACTGGGAATTTGCCTTCATCCTTTGGTTGTTTGCTTTTCTCCATCGATTTCACGTTTTAAGCCCTAGGGCATCTAGTGGCTTTGTGTATCGAGCCATCCTTGGGATTTTTAGTGTTTTGTTTATCTAGTCAATTCTCTGATTGCTCTTCCGCATTCTCTTAGTAGTTGTTCACCGTTTTGTTGCGATTTTTAAGTGACTGCTCTTGTCTTCATTCAAATTTCGTTTGGTCTTGCTTTGGGCCTAGATCACACGGTCCATTGGAGCCTTTGAGTCTTTTTCTTGGTTTTGAGAGACTTTGGTCGATTTGAGATCTGATTGTTTGTGTCATTGAGTGAAATTTGTTCGTTTTTCTCTCTCAATATCGTTTCTCAAGTTGCTTCTCTTTTATTTTCAGTTTTTTTAGTGCATCTAGCTATCAAACATTGAAAATTACAAAAAAAAAATCTCTTTTGCTTTTGGTTGATTAGTGCAAATTGAAATTTTTCGATTTTACTAGTAATTAGTGATTTGAATGAAAATTTTCAATTTCATTAGTTACATTAGAGATATCATTGTTTGTCTTCCGATCATTTTGTTTGTGTAAAAAACTCTCAACTCTCCTGTAGCTAGTTTTCATCGAACGAAATGATGTACTGTGGCATGTAGTTTTGCATTTAGGAGTTTTTGAAACAACACATTCGTTAGGGCCTGAAAACTGAAACGTAATTGAAGATCAACTTTAAAATCTACTCAATTTACACTAAGGCAGCATTGGAATCTATCGAAACATATTTAGAGGTCTAGGCTAGAGACGTGTTCCGGCGTCTTTAAACCTAGTAGCTGTCGTTCACCTTTTGGCTTTAGACAGCGCTAGTACGGACTTGTGCTCCCCGTACCGTCACGTATATAAAGGGAGACCCCTATAGGTTTCAATCCTTTATCCATAGGAAGCCGAGTCTGCTGCCCTATACCTGTGATACACCGAACACAGCATTCGGGGAGATTGCCTGCACGTACGGAAAGTCCTTGGTTGATTTCTTTTTCATTATTAAAACCAAGGTGTATATTTCAGTTCATGGTTATTTGGTACACCCTTTGTGCCTAGTATTCCTGATCAGTAATTTGCTCTTTTCTGACTCCCTAAATTTGAAAAGACCGTCAAACGCTTGTCTTTTCACGCTTGTGTCAAATCTGAAAGAGATAGAGTCATCTTTTATCGTTTCTCGACTCTTAAAACATGAAATGGTGAAGTTTCTTATTTTTCAATGTGGTAAAAATTTAATCACCCACGGTTATACGCCCTGTTAGATATTGCTTGTTGACCGTTTGATCGTGTATCTTGACTCTTTTTCAGCCTGTTTGTGTGTTTGCTTCTTTTTCTCTTGTCGTTTGCCACAGTGGCAGAACCTTCGGTTTCGTCTCCTGGTAGTCCTTACACGGACGATTCATCAGAGGTTTCCCAATCCTCTGTTGAACCGCAGCAACCTATTGTTTCCGAGTTTCCTGACGGGGGACCGGTTCTTTTTGAGCAACCCTTTGGGGGACCAGTTGAGTTTGACTGGCCCTTTTCGGACCCTGTGTCTGAATTGAGATTAGGAGCTGATTTCCTTTCTCTTACATCGGGTTCGCCTTTTGTTGCTGCTGTATTTCCTCCTAGTCCTCGCTGTCTATTGCGTGATCTAACGACAGGATCAACCATGAGTGATTCGGGTGAGGAAATCCCAACGTCTGGTGAATACTATCAGCTCTTCCCACGAAGATTATTTCAGGGAGACAACTCTGAGCTGGCTGACATGTCAACAGCCAGTCCCTCTTTACCGCAGGGATACAGATATTTGCGTCAGATCATTTCCACCGCAGCCTCTATGGGAGTGTCAGCTCCTTCTCCGAGGCCAGCTGCTACTACGCCTGGGGTGTCTCCTCAGACGCCCGTTACTTCTGTTCCCGTCCGGCCCACTGTCTGTGTGGCCGCCTCTTCTCATGTTGTCATAGAATCCGCTGCGAGGGCTGTGCCAACTCCCGAAGATGTTTATCTAGCGACTGCTATACCGGAGAACATCTCTCCGGAGGAGTATCGGTTGTCCTTGCAACAGCCGAACACCGAGGTTGGACCATCATCCCAAGATCCCAACCGCTCTTAATTTTCGCACTATGCACAGGATGGTACACCCGTGTATGCTTTCCCAGGTCAGTATGATGAGCACGGGGAGATTTTACGTCTACCCGCTCCTGGGGCTTACCTCTATGCTCAAGGTTTACCTTATAACCAGGCTTATAACCCGCAAGGACAGCCTTTCCAAGGCCAACCTTCGGGCCAACCTGGCTATCTTTATGATCCGCAGGGGCAGCCCATGCAAGGCTATCCTGTCGGCCAACAAGGACCATCGTACAGTCCGCAAGGACAGTATTATAGCCCTTCCGGTCAACCTGTTCAGCCTCAACCGGGGTATCAACCGGGACCGGTCTATGGTCCTGGGGGGAAAATCCAGCCTTCTTTACCTATGCAACCTCAGTATCATGTTGTTTCTAACGTTGCATATCAGCCAGGACCATCCTATGGTTCCGCTTTAGGTAAAACCATTTTCCAGCAACCACCTAGTCATGTTCCTCCACCAGGCCAACCGGCCCATCCGGCACCACCTAGTGTTCCGCCTCCAGGCCAACCGGTCCATCCGGTACAACCTGGAGCTCATTCACAACCAGGCCAGCCTGCTCAGCCGGCGCCACCTGTTTATCCGGGCCAACCTGTTCATTCAGGGCAGCCCTCTCAGTCAGGTCAACCTGTTCACTCAGGGCAGCCCGCTCATTCTATTAACCCTGCTCAGCAGCCGACTCATTCAATGCCGCAGCCAAATCAACAGTTGTGCCCTACTTATTAAGCTCCGAAGGGTTCCACTTTTCAGCAGCTTACTCATCCTCAGGGTGGTTATTATCCTCATGGTCAATCTCAACCGAATTATAACCACCCCAGAGGCTCTCAGTATTATCCTCCTCCACCCGGTTTTACCTATACTCAGAACCCATATCCAAACGCTGCTTACACCAGCCCGACATATAATCAGGGTCCGTACCCTGGTTATCATGCCCCACACTCTAGTTACCAGCATCCAAATCAGTCTGGTTATATGCCTTACACCCCCTACGGTCATAATCCTACGGGACAGAACCCATGGGGGCAAGGATATTCACAACCATTGTGGAGTACAGGTAACGGTCCTCATCCTGGGTCTGGCATGCCGGTCAATCCGCCATTGCCGTTCCTGGACACCTTGGAGTTGACGGATGTTTCAAAGTTGACCAATGATCCGATTCTACATAATCCATATTGGCCTCTGGTTCCCACCAAGATACCAGGTGATTGCCCCAAGTTTGAGGGAAACGTTGTAGAGGACCCCCAGGCGCATGTGATGACGTATCATCTTTGGTGTTCGTCTAACTCTTGGGTCGAAGATTCGATTCGCCTGTGCCTCTTCCAGCGTACTTTAACTGGAGCTACTGCTAAGTGGTACATAGAGTTATCCTGCAGCATTTTCCAAGATTTCAATTATTTAGCCATGGCTTTCCTCACGCACTTTCAGTTACCGGTTCGTTATGAAGCCGGGACGCACCTCCTGACTTCTCTGAAGCAGGATAAAGCCACTCACATCTCTGATCACAATCATGAGTGGCGGCACCGTCGTAGACTAATCAAGTTTCACATACCTGATCAGATACTAAATCACTGGTTTACCACCTCCTTTGTGAATAAAATCGCTCAGGATATTGTTATGGGAGCGTGTGTGACGGAGGAACAAGCCATTGCGCGTGCCCAATATCTGGATCTTGTATATTCTTAGTCCAGCATGCTTTATGATATCTTGCCTGATGCCCCGCAGTCTGGAACCTCTAAGGCTCCGCCTACCCCCGCGGTGGATGGTGTCATTGGTTCTGTCTCTCAGAATTCGAAGAAATCTTCGAATGGGAAACAGAAGTCTAATTCTTCGAACAATGCTCCTGCTAATCCCGCCCCGTCAGATTCTGGAAAAACCACAGAAGTGAATGTCGTTCAGGCCAATCCTACGGAGAAAACTTCCAAGGGGAAAAAGAAGGGCAAAGGAAAATCTAAATCTGATGCCCCAAAGCCAGAATCTAAATCTCGCACTGAGGATGGCTCTCAGCGTAAACCGAAGTACCCTTGCCTCATTTGTGAAGGGGACCATTATACTAAGGATTGTCCACGACGATCCGAGGTTAGTCAACTTCTCAAGGGCCCTAAAGGGACTCCGGCTGTTCTAAAAGAGCCATTCCCATCTCAGCAGACCCAGATGGTCGAACAGCCATCACCATCTGCACCATTTGGGTCCCAAGTTTTCATGATGAAGAGTGTTGCACCTATCTCTGTCGCTACGCGTTTGAAGGATTACAATGAATCGCGGCAGGCACCTGGGAAGGCAGTTGCGGATGGACCGCCTCCCCTACCTGCCTCCGGTTCGTTGGAAATCGAGAAGCCTACTCCTGAACCCGTTGTGAAACCACCTTCTAAAGGTGTCCTTCGAAGATCTTCTTATAATCCGAATGCTCGTGCCGCTCAACATTACAGCATTGTTGAGGATTTGGCACAGGCGCCGTCTGCTATGTCTGCACTAGAAGTTCTTCAAAGTTGTCCTTCGCAACGGAAGGCTTTACTATCTACGATCGGGGGCATTGATCCCGCCGATTCGAGTCTTCTCACCTTCGATTTAGAGAATTTCACTCCCCGGCTTCCACATCAAATAGCTCTTGTTATTCAAGTCGAGATTAACAGTATCAACATTCATAACGCCGTCGTGGATGAAGGTTCCTCTACCTACGTTATGTCCTCCGGTTGCTGGAAGGCCATCAGCTCTCTGGCCCTTTCGTCATCTCCCAATGCCCTAGAGGCATTTGATGGTCAGGAATCCAAACCCCTGGGTGTTCTCGAGAGTCTAGCGATCACATTACAGGGGAATACTGTCAACGTAGAAATAGAAGTAGTCGACACCAGCCTCAACTACAACATACTTCTTGGCTGCAGCTGGACCCATGCCATGATATGCGTGCCGTCCACCGTCTTTCGACTTCTTAAGTTCCCTCACGAGGGAAAAATGGTCACGGTGGATCATTTGTCATTTTTCACCTCTACCTATGAGAACAACGTGCCATACATGGATCAAATTCTGAATCCCCCGGACAGTGTAGGACCTGGTCTCTTCAAAGACCCAGTCCTCATGGGTATTTTTCCCACACCGCCACAGCACATCGCTCAAGTCAACATGATGTCCAGGTCCGATGACCCCTGGCTTATTCCTACGCCTGAGCAGGTGTTTGAGTTTGGAGAATCAATGCCCTTGACTCCAGTAGAGATTAGCAACTATGAAATCGTTGCCGCATTTGATCCTCCACCTCCTCAGCATGCTCCGTTGAGCATGACTCTAGATGTCTACTCTCAATCCCCCTGGCTTGGTCAGGCCGATTCACCTGATCCTCTCAAAGAGACTTTTCCTTCCGATGAGGTCATCATTGAAACTATGTCTCTTGAGGAGCTGCCTTGGGGTGATGGACATCATCGCTCCTCTTTTATGCCTAGCTTGGGGAAAATGACTGACTTTCTGGAGCGTTATGCTACTCAGGTTCCTACCCCTCCTCTTCAAACGCCCATTTTGACGCACGAGGTTTTTTTGGAGGGTAACCTGAGTAACATCACTCAAACCATCCCGATCAACATCTTCGTTAAACCGGGGATCGTTGAGAATATTCATGTGGGTGTGACTTGTTCTCCCGATGAGATTCAAGTCTATACTGAGATTTTTAAGGAATTCAGAGATGTTTTCGCGTGGTCCTATGAGGAAATGTCGGGGATTGATCCCAGTATCGTAGTGCATGAGATTCCAACCTATCCTGGTGCAAAGCCCGTGCGCCAACGCTTACGCCCCATGCATCCTCGGAAAGCCGCCGCAATTAAGGAAGAAGTTGAAAAACTTCTGAACGCGGGTTTTATTTATCCTATCCCCTTCACAGAATGGGTTTCTAAAATTGTCCCTGTCGATAAAAAGTAGGGTATGATTAGAGTCTGTGTTGATTATCGCGACATCAATCGCGCCTGTCCAAAGGATAATTATCCCACTCCGTTCATAGACCAGATTATCGACGAATGTGCCGGAAGTGAGATCTATTCCTTGATGGACGGTTTCTCAGGATATAATCAGATCAATATTGCACCTGAGGATCAACACAAGACCACATTCATCTGTCCGTGGGGTACATTTTCTTACAAAAAGCTCCCGTTCGGCTTGAAGAACGCTGGAGCCACTTTTCAGCGTGCGATTTCCTACGCTTTTCATGACATTCGCCATATCGTTCAGCCTTATCTGGACGACTTGCCAGCTCATTCGCCTAAGCGAGAGGACCATCCCGAGCATCTCCGCCAGATATTTCTTCGTTGCAGGCGCTACAATATTAGGCTTAATCCTCATAAATGCGTCTTCTGCGTTGATTCTGGCTGTCTTTTAGGATTCATAGTCTCGAAAGATGGAATTCACCTTGACCCTTTAAAGGTCGAGGCCATCATAAATCTCCCATCACCCTCCTCCCTATATCAATTACAGAGTCTGCAAGGGAAAGCGAACTTTCTTCGGCGCTTTATCCCGAATTGTGCCTAGGTGGCTAAAGGATTCACTCGTTTATTAAATAAGAATGTTCCCTTCCATTGGGACGAAATCGCTCAGCAATCCTTTGAGAAGCTGAAGACGTTGCTTGTCAATGCTCTGTTGCTTCGTCCTCCGGACTACCACCGCGACTTCACTTTATATCTAGCCGCCGCATTTAGCACCATAGCCATGGTCTTGGTGCAGGATGACGATGACGGTAATGAACATGTTGTTTATTATCTGTCACATAACCTTCTCGATCCAGAAACACGTTATGCTCATGTCGAGAAGTTGGCATTAGCAGCAGTACACGCTGTACAACGCTTTCGCCATTACATCCTTTTGCGTACAATAACAGTGGTTTCAGACTGCAACCCTATGACGTATATTCTCTCCCGAAAATTACTAGGGGGCAAGTACTCCAAATGGATTGTTATCTTGCAGGAGTTTGACTTAGAGTTCACTACCGCTAAGTCAACTAAATCACTGGTTTTCGCGGATCTTATATGCTCTCTCCCTACAGACTTCGCTCCCTCATATGCTGAAGATCATATACCGGACGAAACGTTTTTCCTCATCAGTACTCGTGACCCTTGGTACGGTGACATAATAGTGTATCTTCAGACCTCGACATTTCGGTCTGAGTTGGATAAAGTTGCCCGCCGTCGGATTCGGCACCAGTCCCAACCCTACCGTATAGTAGGAGATACCTTATACCGCATTGGAGTAGATTCGGTGCTCCGGTGATGCCTAACCTTGGAAGAGGCTGAAAAGGTCCTAAATGACTGCCACAGTGGCACCTGTGGTGGACATATGTCCGGGTATGCTACTGCCCAGAAGATTCTGTGAGCAGGTTATTTCTAGCCTTCTATATTCAAAGACTATATCATGGCAGTCCGTAAATGTCATGCGTGCCAGATATTCCAGTGCAAGATGCGCGTGCCGCCTCTACCCTTGCACCCTGTTATTACCGTCGGCCCTTTTGCGAAATGGGGCGTGGATTTTATGACGTGTAACCCTCACTCGGTCGGGGGGCATGCGTATATAATTGTCGCCGTCGACTACTTCACCAAGTGGGCTGAGGTGATGCCTACACTAGCTGCTGACGGGAAAACGACTGCTCAATTTATATTCAACCACGTTATTGCACTGTTTGGGGTTCCTCAAGCCATTGTCACTGATCACGGTACTCATTTCCGAGATTATATGATGGCGGAGCTGACTTCAAAGTTGGGCTTGCGTCACGAGAGCTCAACACCATATTACCCTCAGGCGAATGGTCAGGTTGAAGCAGTGAACAAGGTTCTGGTCACTATGCTTCAGTGAACAGTTGGTATTCACAAATCCAATTGGCATCTCCAACTGTTCTCATCTCTCTGGGCATACCGAACATCTGCAAAGAGTGCAACTGGGTTCAAACCATTTCAATTGGTGTATGGTCTGGAAGCAACTCTTCCGATTGAATGTGAGATTCCTTCTTTGAAATTAGATGTGGAACTTCTACCTAATACTTCTGCTAAGGAAGAACGTCTTATGTATTTGGAACGGTTATATGAAACCCGTCGTTTGGCTGCTTTGGTTATTGAAGCACAAAAGAAGAGGGTCAAAACTCATTTTGATCAATCTGTTTCTCCTCGTTCCTTTATCGAAGGAGACCTCATCCTCCTGTACGATCAAGCACATGAAAAGCTTGGAGCCGGTAAGTTCTAGCCTATGTGGCATGGGCCCTATATAGTAAAACATGTTTTGAAAAACAAGGCTTATGAGCTTATAGATTATGAAGGAGTTCCGCTGGCGCAGCCCAAAAACGGGTTGTACCTCAAAAGGTACTATGCCTGAAGTGATTTCTTGGTGTGGTGTGTGTACATAGGTGTGTGTTTTTCATTTGTGTGCATATATGGTGTGGTGTGCCTTGTAAACATCTTTCTGCTGATTGGGTCTTCCTGGTTGTGCAGATGTCTATTCATCCATTTGTTGGTTTCGCGGATGGTGCCTCCCGCATTACCAGGAATCTGTCTTCAGCAGCCTGGGTAATCTATGATCCTGTTGGTGAGTTGGTCCACCTGCAAGGAGTGTGTCTAGGACGTACTACGAACAAAATCGCGGAATATAGTGTCGTGTTAGAATTATTAACCGAGGCGGTAAACCTTGGTATCCGTGAATTGCTTGTGTATCTAGATTCGCAACTTGTAGTGTTACAACTGAACGGACACTATTCGGTAAGAAACCTGTCCATTTTACATCTGTATCTACGTATTCGACTACTGGAAAGGAATTTTGACTACATTACATATCAACATATACCCAGGCATTTGAATACATTAACATATGCAGTAGAAAATTTGGTATGAGACAGACATTTGCGCAATTTTTAAATCATCATCACATGTAAAGAAAGATCCATCCAGAAATAGGTATGCATATATATATATAGATATCGAAATGTTTACATAGAGTGTGTCACATAAAGTCAAAATATACATAATTGTCTTAAGTACATCCGGAGACGATATTTCTCTCAAAAAATATGTGTGGTATAATCCCTAAGAGCTAATCCGCATGGTGCTCATGATAACATGTAACTGCACGCACTAAGCATCTCAGGATTCAGTGGATCCGACTTGGAACTCCCACCGTATGACGCTGGTATGCCATCGGTACATCCGCCAGCCGAGCATAGTCCGAGATCCCTCGGGCAATGCCCTCGAGATTCTGGATCAACTCCTCCCCTCCTGTGCCCTCTCCCTGAGGATCAGGGGCGAGATGAGTCCTCCGCGAGATTGGAGACATCCCGGTTGGTCTCTCAAGGCCCACATCTGCATACATATATAAAATGTGTTAGGACGAATGTGTATTAACAAAAAAAACATAAAAAATAAAAATCAAAAAACATGAGGTCTTACCCAACTCCTCGTCCCAGTCATCTCCTTCTGGAAGTGGGAGATCTGGGTCTCCGGTGAAGTCAGTTCCTGCATATGTCCAGTCCTCCACTACAATCAACTGGCGCCGTAACCACCTAAAAAACTTCGGCCTCCAGGACATCTGTTGGCTGCCTCCAGCTCTGGGCATTAGTGCTGCCCAGTGAGCCATTCTTGGCTCTCGTGGAATCGGCTCTGCTACTATGGCCCCTTGGCCCTGGAAGATTGGTAAGCGTTCTAGAATGAACGATACTAGGATGGAACCGTAGCCAAACTGTTTCAGTTTAGCTTGCTTGCATTTTGCGAGCTGTCTCTTCATGTTTATTGTTACTGTTGTAGCCTAGTCAAACAATAAGGGACTCATGCATTCTGAGGCCAGTAGGAGTTGGGCCTTTGTGGCCTCGTGTGGTGCCTGCGATCCTGCAGTCCGCGTGATGGTATGTAGGACAACTCTCAATTCCAGGTCGGGGATGGTGTGGATATCCACCTTTTTGCTCCCTCATCTCATTTGTGCTCTTGGGCACACTCGTGCCATCACTTCTTCCATCTTCTCGCCAGATGGTCTGCTCCCAGTCAGGATGGGTACCGGACCTCTGCGAGACAGTCCAGTTATGAAGTACACATCGGAGACCTCCAGTTCCAATACCTGGTCTCGCAAATTGAACACTTGTTCCTGTTCGTCCCAAATACTGATCAGATACTGGAGGAGCTCGGGCTGAGCTCGTAAACAGGGTGTAAGGAATAACTCCTTTAGCCCACAGTTTCTGAGGGCATTCATGCAAGCCTCACTTTCTATGGCCTGTTCATCCTCTTCTCCATGCTCTCTTTCTTTCCACTCAATCACCATTTTTCTTGATTTCCTGCATCCACATGGTCATAAACCCTTAATTAGATCTCTGGTAGGCTTCAAATTTCATTTAAAATGATTAATATTTCAAATTTCTAGGTGGAAATTTGCGTTCGGCGGCTGGCGCGGCTGTTTTTTGAACATTCGCACCACGTGGCGCGAGCCCTTTGCATAGAAAAGCCCATTGGCACGGGTCCGTGCCTGATACTCGTGCCAATGAGCGCAGCCCTAAAAATTCAAAAAGTTGCCACAAAGCCTGATATGTGAGGGAAAAATATTAAAAAATGGATTGAAATGAAGTATAGAGAAGCGCCTCTTACCTGTAGCAGATGAGAATCTGAATGGGCAACCGGATCTGTCGCAACCGCTGTCAGAAGTTTGCACTCCAAAATGGACCACTGCTGCTTTTTACCAAGGTAAATAGTAAATGTAATTTTGTTTTTACCATTTTGGCATATTTATAACTTTTTCGACATAGGATGGGTTTTAAAAGTTATTTCTATCAAATATTTTAATGTGTTATGTCAAAAATGGGTTTTACGCTTGCTTGGTATGTGCAGCTGCAGGTTTTTTGCGACTTTAACGGTGGAAACGAGTTGTATTTTATACTTTTTCGGACTCGGTAAATACACGAAAAAGTCACTTTGGAGTCATCTTTCAGCTCTTTTCTGACTCTCTAAACATGAAAAGATTACCGAGGCCCTTGTCGTTTCGATCTCATTAAAATGGACACGAATCGACATTCACCCAGTATAAGTTTAACCCTTTTTCGGGCTGGGATGGATTGATTACGAAAAAGGAATACCCTAGCCTATCGCGACTAGGAGGTTTTCCCGGATATTGTTTTCTACCTTTTCGGATCTGGGGAACTATTTACGAAAAGGGACCTGTGGAGTTTTCTTTTCCGCTGTCTTTTCAAACTCTCTAAATGTGAAAAGACGCCGAGTTCTTCCTTTGTCAGACTCGTTAAACCCTGATGACATCGGATCTAGTCGAAATGACGTTCTCCGAGTTCCTCCTTCCTAGGACTCGTTAAATGCACTAGGATGGATTCGCCCGAAGGGCGGACTTATATCGCAAGCATATACTATCCCCTTCAAGCTTGTTATTAAAAATAATTGGGGTACTCGCCAGAAATGGTGGGGGAAAAATGGAACCATCATCGTTGTCGTCGGCAGTATGTCGCTCTTGAACATGGCACTTGTTTGCATTCGTGTCGGGTTGGGGACATCTCATCTCGTTTTTTCACTTGCCTCCATGGGTTTGGATAATCCTTTTTGACCTCTCCTCTGCTCATTGCCTTGTCACCATGACCTCTGATCCGTTGATGTCAAATATGCTGCCAAAACCACTATTTGTGCCGTTATGTGTTCAAGAGAAGTTGGCCTCTGCGAATATCAACCTTCCTCTGATTCTCATACTATCTTGATTCACAACAAAAACATCATGTTCCTCTGTCTCGTGTCGATGATGTGGGAAACATTATGGCCCACCTTCGATCAAGGTCACTTCCTGTCGACTTCAGCTCATTATCCAGGAAGTTGATCTAGAGACTCCTTTATGGTACCTTGGAGCCTGCATGCCTCAATGGTAGGTTCGTTGCATTCGACGTGGGGTTTTCATCATTGGCCTCCGATCGAGTGATTCTACGGGTGTTCGACGCCAGCTCATTGATTCACACGCCGTAGATTGTACCTGTAGTACCTTGAGGGCCATTGTCATTATTGGTGGTCCCTCTCGCATCTGTTAATAGCTCTCATCATTGGCTGGTAATCAGACGATGTTCTTGCATGTTCGACTTCAGCTCACATATTCGCATGCTTGAACTTGTACTTTATTTGGGTCGAGATGGAGCGCAAGACCCTGGATTGTGTTTGTTGTAATCCAGGCTGCGATTGTGGATTATTATCATTATGTACATGACTCACTGATTGGATGGCTGCGACCATACCTGAGTCTATTTATTTGATCCTCGCTGGATGGCTGCGCCCATACCCTGGATTCGGATTATAGTGTACTCTGTTTCGGATGGCTGCGCCCATACCGCATATACATCATGTACTTGAGATATCAGTTGTATTTTTCTACGCAGGTTTTCTGACGGCGGAGCTTCAGTTGGACACGTTCTCGTAAAGCATTTCACCCCTCTCTCTCTTGGGCCTCATACTTTAGGGGGCATCTGTTACACAGTAATTTGTCACCATCCCTACCATTCCCCATCCCACACAATGGAGGACCCATTTTGTGACCTGTGAACAATGTCATGCCTTGAAACCATTATCAATACATTCCTCTAAACATGAGCTTCAATTTCCCTAAAGACATCTCCTTGCAAAAAGCCATGAAAAAATCTCCTTTTGCATTGGCGCAGGCAGACAGTTCATCACTCGCGCCAATGGGGAAAATCCTACGAAGAGGCCGCGCTAACTGGCGCTCTGTCCCAGAGTCGCAGTCGCGCCAACCAATTTAAGGAGTGTTTTTTAAATAAAGATGGCGGAAGCTGTGTTTCAAGAAACTCAGAAACCATTGCCTATCTTGAGTTGGGAGGTTTGGCTACGGGAGTTCCATGGAAGGGAAATGGTTTGCCACCTCTCATGGAACCTTCCTTGATGATAGGGCCAATCCCACAATAATAGGGATCCCAACTCCCTCCTTCCCCATCTATAAAAGCTTGCCTATTTCCATTGCAAGCTAGTCTGGAAGTGCCTAAGCTTTGAATCTCCAAATTCCCAAGAGCCTTTGTGTTGTAAGAGCCCTATTTCTTCCCTTAAGGCCGACTCAAGTAAGGAGACTATCGTCGAGAGACTCTAGAGAGGCTTGCCCTTTCCCTGGCGAGCTTTGCGAGACGTGAACGACTGGGGACCCTTCCGAAGGAGACCGCGGCATCAAAACATTGGTTGTACTCTCTTTCGATTGTTTATTAATGAATGACTACCGGTTATGGTTCCACTCCGTTTTTCACTTATTTTAATGATGAGTTATATCCTTTCTAACTGATATATAGTTGCGTATTCTGGATTTTATGCTTGTATTCGTGTTGTTTCTTGCACGTGCAGGTGTCCATTCACGGAGATCGTGGGGATCGTGATCTGCCGAGGATGAGGAATGGGAGCGCTGTCTCTTCCACGGATCATAGCATTGGACTCCAGGTAGGCCTCCATCGTTGGTCTATTTATTCTCAATTAGGAACTTGCGCTGTAGCATTTGATGATTGTTGCTAGACCCCTGCTGGGCTAGTAGGGATCGCCTCTGTCCGCAGAGGGGATTTACCTCCTCAACAGGAAGGAGAAACCATATTGGAACCTGAAGCAGTCATGAAAATAAGAACTCATCAACTACGAAATCGATCAATTTCAGAGTATCTCATCAAATGGAAGAACTTACCCACTGAGGGTTCTACATGGAAGGATGACAATTTCATACAAAAGCACCCGTAGCTACTCAAACATTGAAGACAACACTTTTTTGAAGGAGAGGAGCATGTTAGGTCCCTATATTACTAGTATAGTCCCTTATTGTTGTTAATGTAACCCCCTTATTGTTATTGTTGTACCCCTGTAGCCCCCATATTGTTATTATTGTGCCCTTCAATTATTATTGTTAGGTCGGCTAGGACTACATTATGGCCCCACTAGGATTACATTGTGGCCCCATGGACTACTATATATAGAAACGAGGTTTTGTCATTTGTATCATCCAAGAATTTTTCATTCATGTAATGTATTGGAGCTTTCCCCCTCAAAGTGGCTTATTTATAAGGCGTTCATATCTCTTTTCTTCTATTTTTGGAGTTGTTTTCACAACAACAATATTATAAAAATGTAATAGTATTATGAAACTACTATTTTTATTTAATTATTAAGATTATTAGTAGTTACATCTCATTTTTCTATTACTATTGTGCTACTATCATTTATAGCTTCATAATTAGCTCGAGAAAACTAATTAATTAATAACTATTAGCTATTAAAGAATAATTCTTCTTTGTGCTTTCATTTTATTTTTACCGTTAATGGACTGTGTGGATAATTTTACATTCATTTTCATTGAAATCAAAATAACCAATTTCAAAAGTTGAATGGCTAAAGAATATGTGTTGGAATTCCAAAGGGTCTTAGAGTCAGTAGAATTGAGTGGAGATTTTTTCTTTCATGTTAATTTTGGGAAGGCATTGCTAAAATGGTTGAAATAGAAATAACCAATTTAAAAAATTGAATGGCTAAAGAGTGTGCATTGGCATTAAAAAGGCATTAAAAAGGGCATAGAGTCAACTGTGTGACAAGTTTTCGTTGGGCAGAACATATCGAACATAGAGAGCTCCACACAAGGCAAGCTACACACAATAAGTAGTTTGTCACCACTTAGCTTGTTTCTTATGAAGTTTAGGGTCATATTAACTATTTTCAATGGGGGTTTTCTCCAGTTTTATTTTCTTTGGTCTGATTCCATAGTTGTGGTTTGCAATTTATCAAAATTCTTCTTGTGAGGGATTATGTAGTGAAAATATAACTAGTGGAAGGGTATGTTAGGCCTCATAATACTAGTGTATCCCATTATTATTGTCAGTGTAGCCCGCTTATTGTTGTTTTTGTGCCCATGTAGTCCCCATATAGGATTATTGTGCCCCAAATAAGCCCACTATGGTTATTGTTATGCCCTTATATTATTATTGCTATATCGGATGGAATTATGTTATGACCCCTTGGATTCCTATATATAGAAAGGATGCTTTATAATTTGAATCATCATATACATATTGATTTATGTAATGTAAAGGAGGTTTCTCCCTTAAAGTGGTTGATTTCTAGGTCGTTGATCTCTCTTTTCTTCTATTTTGTGAGCCAGTTTCATAATATTTGGGATCACAAATTTGGATTCTATGATTTGGTTGTTGCAAATAAGCCATCATGGAATTTTTTCTAAAAATTTATTTCTACGAAGGTTCATATGCTGAAAAAAAAACCCATTTGAGCCAAAATCCGGAGTAATGTCATGAAAAAAATTCAGATCTTAGTTCGCTATATTTTTAGACATATGATCTAAGAAGTTTAGATTTGTTATAGGCTCCTGAATTTCATCTCAAATAGGTGGCCAAGATAAAAGTGTCATAAATTTTATTTAAAACATCATATTAGAATTCTATAAAATTTGGTCGAAAGGGCACGAATGGTAGTTTCTTTTATATCAATTTCAAAGCTGAAGGACAAAACCTTGACAAGTGGCATGTCGTACAAGTTCTCTCTACTGAACTAGTCCATAATTAGGTTATTGAGGGAGATTGGGCATAAATTTTACTTGAAGAATCCAAATTAGGTCTGACCTATCGGATTGGAAATAATACTTAGCGGGCTACTACAGGACTGAATATCAAATATTGGGGATGTGAAATTACAAAAGTACAAATGTTTCAATATCGAGGTCATTAGAAGATGGAAAAAGGTTTGTAGTTTTTTTTTAATTGCATGAGTCTTAGTTGAAAAATTAGTTTGAAGTGATTCTGGGGGCATATAGAAGCATAGATATCAGTATTGGGTTCTTAAATGTCCCCTAAAAATAATTCCACACACAATTAACCTCGCAAAAGGCTCTAATATGACTCATGAAGAGGAATAAGTGCAACATGATATATCAAAATAACGAGACCAGTTATAATAAATTTGTCTCTCGCAAAGAGTAAAATAAAATTAAATGGAAGCTAATATGGATGGGTTGAATAAATACATGGATGGGTTGAGGAAAGGCGTGTAAGCTAAGATGGATGGTTTGAAGAATGGAATGGGAGCTAAGATGGATGACGTGGAAGATAAGATCAATGGTATATAAGGCAACATGGAATATTTGAAGAAAGACATGGAAGTCTTAATGGAAGGTTTGGAAAAGTTGCTACAAAAAAAGCTTCTACAAAAAAATCTTCCTAATGGTGAAAAGGTAGTAGAGGAAACTGATGATGAAAACAAAATAAATGTTAATCATGACTTCATAAACTCTAATGTTGGATTTAACACCCACCATATTCGAAATATAGATATGAGCACTACAAGGAAAAGACCCTCTAGCACAGGTTATGAAGGAGGTTTTTAGTGTTATAAAATTGGCCAAAATTGTCAAGAAAAAATTTTCTACAACATCTTTTTATGGTTATGATGGTTTTGGTGGAGCTTTTAATAGAAATTCAACACAACTAAAAAATAAGGGCGACCGGAGGTAATTATGGATGTTTTTCTCATCGATCTGCTAATCAAGATTTAACACACCGGTGCGTACCTATAGCCGAAGCTCCGGGGCAGTCGAAGGAGAATTCACCAGGCCGTTAAGGTATAAAAGAGCATCGGGCGTAGTGTTTGTGATACAATGCATGGAGCCTTTCTAATTGGTCCTAGGGTTTTAGCAGTGCCCATAGGTCGTATCAACGCACTCGTGCGTAGACTAATAGAAATGCATCAGTGTGCAGTATCACTCAAATGCACTGAGATTTATAATTAGTATTGGTATTCGTGTAGTGCTCATAGGTTGTACAAATGCACTGGTGTGTATAGACACATAAACGCCCCAGTGTGTAGTATCACACAAATGAACTGAGATTTATAATTGGTATTGGTATTCATGCAATGCTTATGGGTCGTACAAATGCACCAGTGCGTATAGTCACAAAAACACTGCGGTGCATAGTATCACACAAACATATCAAGATTTATAATTGGTATCGGTATTCGTGTGGTGCCCATAGGTCATAAAAATACACCAGTGCGTATATAGACATAAATGCACCAACGCGTTGTACCGCAAAAACACCTCGATATTTTTAACTGCTTTTGGTATTTGTGTGGTGCCCATAGGTCATAAAAATGCACCTGTGCGCTTAAGAATATAAGCGCACTGGTGTAAGAATACATGCACTAGTTTTCATTTTGTAATTTTTAGAAACATTGATCTGTGATATTTGAATCATTGTGATTGTTTTAAATTCCTTATTCATCAAAATTCGACACATCTTATAACAATATTCATATTAATTAATTTTTTATTAATGTATTTGAATGTGATTCTTGGATTAATTTGTTATATCATATCATAATTATTGTGGTTTTTTAAAATTCATTATTCATGAAAATTCGACACATATATATCATATAACAATATTCATATGAATTAAATTTTTATTACTGCATTTGAGAATGACAATGGAGAATGAAATAACGATAATAGATAATGCAATAAAATAAATGAAAACATATTTTATTATATATATGAATAAGACATTCTTTGTCATACAAAATGTGATAGTTATTGGTATCCCTTTATCTTTCAATTGGGACACTATGTGCATTACATTAAAGAGAATCTCTAATTTCATAGACATATTTCAAAAAATAAAACGCCTTGCTTTGATATTCAAACATAATGATCATCATTCTTCGCTTGAACTGTTGTCACTGCTAGAGCTACTTCGATGACTTGGGTTATTTTGAGGAATTTTTTGTTCACGGTATTGATTGTTTTCTTCTTCTTCACCTTCCATATACAAACATAAAAATAAACTGTAATGAGTGTATATACATTGGTGAGAATAATGAAAATTTCAATATTAAATAATATAAATCAATGTAAATTGAAAAGAAATGAGGTACCAATGTAACAAATGACTCATAAACTATACACATTCTTTCAAAACCATGTAACCTGTCATCTTTCAAGATTTTATTTGTTGGCGTATGTTAGACAGCAATTTGTCACCGTCCCTACCATTCCCTATCCCGCACCTTGGAGGGCTAATTCTGTGACCTATGATCAGAGACAAGACTTGAAAATACTTTCATTGCATCCCTCTAAAGATGAGCTTTCATTTCCCTGAAGACATCTCCCTGCAAAAAAACCTAAAAATAGCTCTTTTTCCATTGGCGCAGTTCCACACTTCAGCCCTCGCGCCAAGGAGGGAAATCCTCCAAAGAGGGTGCGCCAATTAGCGCTCTGTCATAGAGCCGCACCCGCACCAACCATATTAATAGGTGTTTTTAAAAAATAAAAGGCGGAAGTTTCGTCCTAACAAATTCCTGGACTGATCTCTATCTTGAGTTGGGAGGTTTGGCTACGGATTTCCATAGAGAGGAATTGGTTTTCCACCTCTCATGGAAGCTTCCTTGATGATAGGGCCAATCCCATAATTATAGGGATCCCAAATCCCCTTCCTCCTTCTATAAAAGCTTGCTCTTTTCCATGGCAAGCTAATCTCCAAGTTCCCAAGAGCTTTCACATCCTTATGCTGCAAGAGCCTTCTTGATTCCCTTAAGCCAAAATCCAAGCAAGGAGACTATTGCTAAGTATCCAGGGAGAGAGGCTTGTCCCATTGTTGACAGGCTTTATCGAGATATGTTTTGCTGATGACCTGCCAAAGGAGAATTCGGTGTCGAAGCTATGGTTGAATTATTCTTTTGACTCTTTAATGATAAGCGAATATTGGTTATGTTTCCACTCTTGTTCTTGATTATGTTCAGGAGTTATGTCCTCTTCGACTGACATATAGTTGTATATAATGGATTTTATGCTTGCATTTGTGTTGTTTCTTGCATGTGCAGGTGTCCGATCAAGGAGATCATGGGGATTGTGATCTGCCAGGGCAAAGGAACGGGAGCACCACCTCTTCTACAAACAACAGCATTGGATTCCAGGTAAGCCTTCCTCACAAGTCGGTTTATTTACGATTAGGAACCTGCACTGTAGCGTGTTTGATTGTTGCTAGACTCGATCTGGGCTAGTAGGGATCGCATCTGTCCACAGAGAGGATTTACCTCCTCAACAATTTGGCGACTCCGCTGGGGACTCAGCTTGTTGTTTGATTTGTAAGCTATAGACGGAGCCTGAAGTACAGCCAGATAGCCTTAGAAATTCTTTTTCTCTGCATTAGCGAAGTAGATCAACACTGCTTCAGTCAATCTCTAGTTTAGTTTATGGACTGAACAACTTGGAGTATTGTCTTCTCTTTTCAATCAATTTCTTGGCCTTTCTTGCTTGGTCAGCTCTTTGGGCTGGTTCTTTCTGTGAATTTGGATTTTGGATAGCTTGATTATCACTGGTCTGCTTGTTGGATTGCTCTTTTTATTTTTGACTGCTAAACTCGATTGGCGCGCTTTTCAGCTTGATAGTCGCGCCCATTGGCGCAGGTTGCTAGTGTATTACCCATGCCAATTCTATTCTGGTGCTAGTTTTAGCCTTACAGTCATGCCAATCCTGTAAGGTACTAGGGTTTACTCTGTTTTTAGCTTTCTGAGCTTGATCTATGTTTGTCTCGCTTTGATCCTAGATCACATGGTTCATTTGAGTCTTGGAGATTCTGCTTGAAGTGGTGAGTCTAGTCTTGGTTGGGAGAAATTCTTTTTTTTTTTTTCATTTTCAGGCGTTGGTGCTTGTTTTCAGTTAGCAACCCACGCCAATTGGCCATTGGTGCTAGTTGTCAGTGTGCAAGTCGTGCCAGTTAGCACTAGTTGTCAATGTACAAGTCGAGCCAATTTCAGGGTGTATGAAAATTGAGATTTTTTCCCTAAATCCTTCACCAGTGTGTCTTTCCCTTCCAGTCTTTTCACTGTATGAGCATAGATTACATTGCTCATTTTTTGGAATGTATTCTTTCCATGATTGTTTGATGTAAAAGGGAATGAATTCCTTGTTTTGATCTCTTGCTTTGGAACTCCTCTTTGTGTTTGACCTCATATGTCTTGTCGCCTTTTGAGGGATTTCGTGACAAAGTGTTTGAAACGACGATTGCATTCTTAGTGTTTGATTACATCCTTTTTGCATTCATCCTTCCGTTAAGAAGATTTGTGTTTTTTTAGTTTTCGTCTCATAGTTTTCTTTTCATTAAAATGCATTAGATCACATTGCATTGAAAATTATTTTTTGAGATCCATCATTGAAATTAGATTAAATTGTTTAATGATTGAAAACTAGAAATCGCTTTGATTGCATTCTCTTTTATTAAAGTCATGCATTGAGTAGATTCTCATTTCATCGAAAAATGCATTGAGTGCATTCTTATCATTTGAAAAAGAAAATGAAATTGTGCATAGATTACAATTGCATAGTTTTCGAAAAAGAGGATTTTGCATAGATTACATTGCATTATTCGCATCGTTGAATGTTTGAAATTACTTTTGGATAGTGAAAGTCATCTAGTTTTGGAAGTTTTGTTTATAGTGTTGTTGTTTGTTGCATAATTGTTCGAAGCTTTTCCCTTAACTAGATAGCATTCATCGAATTGAAAAGTTTTCTTTTCTCATATAGATTGCATTTAGGAGATTTTGAGACATTACATTCGCTAGGGCCTGAAAACCGAAACATAATTGAAGATCAACCATAAAATTTACTCAATTTACCTAAGGAAGCATTGAAACATTAACGAACATTTAGAGGTCTAGGTTAGAGACGTGTTCCGGCGTCTTTAAACCTAGTAGTTGTCGTTCGCCTCTTGGCTTTAGACAGCACTAGTACGGACTTGTGCTCCCCATACCATCGCGTATAGAAAGGGAGACCACAATAGGCTTCAATCCTTTATCCATAGGAAGCCGAGTCTACCGCCCTATACCCGTGATACACCGGACACAGCATTCGGGGAGATTTCCTACATGTACGTTAAGTCCTTGGTTGATTTCTCTTTCATTTTGAAACCAAGGTGTATATTGCAGTTCACGGTTATTTGCTACACCCTTTGCCTAGCATTCCTGAGCAGTCATTTTGATCTTTTCTGACTCTTTAAATTTGAAAAGGTTATCAAGCGCTTGTCCTTTCACGCTTGTTTCCAATCTGAAAGTGATAGAGTCACCTTTTAATCGTTTCTCAACTCTTAAAATATGAAACGATAGAGTTTTGTTTCAACGTCATAAAAATTAACTGCCCACGAAATATTCCTGGTAAAATTTAGTTTGCTTACGGTGTTGTTTTGAAGATCGCTTCTGATGGAAAATTTTCCGGAGTTCACCAACCAAGGAATCCCCTCCGATGGGAATCTTGGTCCTTTTTCTACTTTTGGAAATGTTGGTGCTCCTTATATGGCAACGTTGTCCCTTCCTAGGTTAACTATTGGGTTGCCTGTTTGGCTGTTTTCAACCTCTGTGGTCTCGAATGTCTCCACTATTGTTCAATCAGTTCCTCCGCCGGAACAACATCATGTTGATTCCCAGGTGGACCTCTCCCCTTCTTCGCCTGTTTCTGCGCCTCCCTCTTCTACTTCACCTGGTCAAAGTCTGGATTCGAGTAACCAAGTGGCTAAGAAGAAGAAGAAGAAGACAAAGAAGAAGAAGTCCGATAAAAGAGAGGCTAAAGCTGCCACTACTGTTTCTGAAACATCTCCTCTTGATATACCTTCCAACCCTCCACGGAAATTCAAGTTCCCCTGCATGTTGTGCACAGGAGACCATCTTCTTCGAGACTGTCCTGGCATTCCCAAGGTGCTTGAAGCATGGTCCAATGGCCATCTGCCGTTGCCTTTGACTTCCGGGAGCCAGGTTGGGGGCACGTCTTCAACTGGTGATGATAAGGCTCCTAAGAAGCAGGGTAAGATCACCAATCCCTATAAGTTGTGTGAAGGGCACCATGCCATTCACCTTTGTCCTTATATGGATGAAGCCAATCGAGTTTTGGACAGCCCAACTGTTTCCACACCAGGCCTCCCAGCTGGTTATAAACAACTCTCTTTGAGTCTTCCACCTACTGATGATACGATTGGTCAAAAATCATCCTTGGTCGATCCCACTCCCTCAGAAATTCGAATTCAAGAATTCGTCCCTGACAAACCATTGGTTGTGGGATCGGCTGAGCAGGCCCCATGCGCAGTGCACCAGGTCTTTTCTGTTAAGAGTGGATCTCACATCCCTCATGTTCTTCTGGTTTCTTCAGATTCTTCGGACTTGGAGAAAGATTCTCCTATCCCTATACCTCAATAAGCAGCTCCTCCACCTCCCGTGATGGAGGTTCCGGAGGATACTCCTCCCGCCTTCGAGATGGAGGTCATGGAGGAGGCTCCTTCTTCCGTAACATCAGGGGAAGACCTTCTCCATTCGATGGTAGCCCCTCCGAGTAGTTTGGTCCCTTCCTTTGATTGGAGTCGATTTGTAGGATTCTGCCTTCCATCTTATGTGCCTTTCGAGATCACAGTACAGGCTCTTGGTCTGGTCGTACCCAACACCATTATAGACGAAGGTGCCTCTGTTAGTATTCTATCCTCAACTACCTGGAAAGATTTTGGTTCATCGCCGCTTACGCCTGTTACGCAGAATCTGTTGGCATTTAACAGAAGAACGAGTCAACCGTTAGGGGTCCTCCCAAGGTTACCTGTTACTTTGGGAGGTAAAACTATCCATATGGACATGATGGTTGTTCCAGGCCCTTTGGATTTCAATCTGCTCTCGGGGCACGATTACACCTATGCCATGGGAGCTCTTGTCTCCTCCCTTTTTCATGTGGTTTGTTTTCCGTATGAAGGATGGATCGTGACCATTGATCAGCTTTCGTTCTTTGGTCTTGATATGGCAACTGGCCTGCCATCATCCCTTCCTAGTTTTCATCCACCCGTTGTATCTGCCCCATCGCAGGTCAACTATGTGGCTACATACCCTGTGCCTGTACTCAGTGATGGTACCGTCGTGCATCAGGTGCTGGAGGCATTGGGTCCTGACTTCCAGGATGTTTTCCTTCCATTGGGAGTGGAAATATTGGAAACGATGACTTCTTGTTCATTATGATGAGGTTGTCGGAGCATAGTTTTTTTCCTTGTGTCAAGCTCCTTTAAAAATGAAACAAGGTTGTTGGATCAAAGCTCCTTGTCTTGTGTCAAGCTCTTTTAAAAAATGAAACAAGGTTGTCGGAGCAGAGTTCCTTGTCTTGTGTCAAGCTCATTAAAAAATTAAACAAGGGTGTCTGAGGATATTTCTTTTAATGTGTCAACCTCGTTAAAACAATGAAACACTTTCCTGTTCAATTCGAGTCTTTGATCAGATCTCGTAAAATCCCAGTCGAGTCTTTCTTAGATCTCGTAACTTGAACCTTCACTTCATCTACCTTTCATATGGATTGAAGCTTGGGCGGCATGTACCTCGAATTGAGTCACCATGTTGGGGGCATGCTTACTTTTTCAAGCATAGTTTGTTTCCATTTCGAGCTTGTGTAAAAATGAAACCGGTTTCAAGCATAGTTTATCTTTGTTTCAAGCTTGTGTAAAAATGAAACCAACTTCAAGCAGAGTTTCCTGATTTCAAGCTTGTGTAAAAATGAAACCTTTCCCATTTTAACCCTTGTGATGGCCATTTTATCAACCTGTTTTTTCCAGATGAGCCTTGGTCTTCTCACTCCATCGTCACTATCTGCTTGGCCGATCATATGCCTTCACTTGGTTGTTTGACCCATTCCTGAGGAACCGCTGCAATGAGTGGTCTTGTTAGCCAACCTCTTAACCTTCACTTGTTTTGAGTAGTTCCACCATTACCGGAACCAGTCGCTACCCTTTATACCACTCGTTCCTCCAGGAGGAGTCATCTTTCAGCTCTTTTCTGACTCTCTAAACATGAAAAGATTGTTGAGTCCCTTGTCGTTTCGATCTCGTTAAAGTGGCTGTGAAATGACATCTACGGTATAGACTTACCCTTTTCGAGAAGTTTACCAAGAGACTGTTTACGAAAAGAATACCTAGCCCTGTCATGACTAGGTTTTCTCGAGCATAGTTTTTGCCTTTTGAGTACGAGGAACTATTTACGAAAAGGGATCTCTGGAGTTTACTTTTCAGTTGTCTTTTCAAACTCTCTAAACATGAAAAGATGCCGAGTTCTTCCTTTGTCAGACTCGTTAAACCCTGATGACATTGGATTCAGTCGAAATGACGTTCTCCGAGTTTCTCCTTCCTAGGGCTCATTAAATGTACTAGGATGGATTCGCTCGAAGGGCAGACTTATATTACAACCATATGCTATCCCCTTCAAGCTTGTTATTAAAAAATAATTGGGGTACTCGCCAGAAATGGTGGGGAAAAATGGAACCAGCATCATTGTCGTGTCGGTAGTATGTCGCTCTTGAACATGGCACTTGTCTGCATTCGTGTCAGGTTGGGGACATCTCATCTCGTTCTTCACTTGCCTCCGTGGGTTTGGATAATCCCTTTTGACCTCTCATCTGCTCATTTCCTCGTCACCATGACCTCTGATTTGTTGATGTCAAATACTACCAAATCCACTATTGTGCCGTTATATGTTCAAGAGAAGTTGACCTCTGCAAGTATCAACCTTCCTCTGATTCTCATACGATTCACAAAAAAAACACAACATGTTCCTCTGTCTCGTGTCGATGATGTGGGAAACATTATGGCCCACCTTCGATCAAGGTCACTTCCTATCGACTTCAGCTCATTATCCGGGAAGCTGATCTAGAGACTCCCTTATGGTACCTTGGAGCCTGCATGCCTCAATGGCAGGTTCTTCGCATTCGACGTGGGGTTCTCATCATTGGCCTCCGATCGAGTGATCCTATGGATGTTCGACGTCAACTCATTGATTCACATGCCGTAGGTTGTACCTTTAGTACCTTGAGGGCCATTGTCATTATTGGTGGTACCTCTCGCGTCTGTTAACAACTTTCATCATTGGTTGGTAATCAGATGATGTTCTTGCATGTTCGACTTCAGCTCACATATTCGCATGCTTGAACTTGTACTTTGTACGGGTCGAGATGGAGCGCAAGACCCTGGATTGTGTCTATTTTAATCCGAGCTGCGATTTTGTGGATTATTATGATTATTTACATGACTCTCTGATTGGATGGCTGCGACCATACCTGAGTCTATTTATCGATCCTCTCTGGATGGTTGCGTCCATTCCTTGGATCTGGATTATTGTATACTCTATCATGGATGGTTGCGCCCATACCATGCATATATATCATGTATCAGAGACATCAGTTGTACTTCGCTCCGCAGGTTTTTCGATGGCAGTGTTTTCAGTCGACATGTTCTCGTAAAGCATTTCACCCCTCTCTCTCTTTCGGGCCTCATGCTTTAGGGGGCATCTGTTACACAACAATTTGTCACCATCCCTACCATTCCCCATCCTACACATTGGAGGGCTCATTCCGTGACCTGTGAGCAGAGACAAGACTTGAAAATACTTTCATTGCATCCCTCTGAAGATGAGCTCTCATTTCCCTGAAGACATCTCCCTGCAAAAAAACCTAAAAATAGCTCTTTTTCCATTGGCGCGGTTCCACAGTTCAGCCCTCGTGCCAAGGAGGGAATTCCTCCAAAAAGGGTGCACCAACTGGCGCTTTGTCATAGAGCCGCACCCGCGCCAACCATATTAAGAGGTGTCTTTTAAAAATAAAAGGCGGAAGTTTCATCCTAACAAATTCCTGGACTGATCTCTATCTTGAGTTGGGAGGTTTGGCCACGGATTTCCATAGAGGGGAATTGGTTTGCCACCTCTCATGGAAGCTTCCTAGATGATAGGGCCAATCCCATAATTATAGGGATCCAAACTCCCCTTCCTCCTTCTATAAAAGCTTGCTCTTTTCCATGGCAAGCTAATCTCCAAGTTCCCAAGAGCTTTCACATCCTTATGCTGCAAGAGCCTCCTTGATTCCCTTAAGGCAAAATCCAAGAAAGGAGACTATTGCCAAGTATCCGGGGAGAGAGGCTTGTCCCATCCTTGATAGGCTTTATTGAGACATGTTTTGCTGATGACCCACCAAAGGAGAATTCGGTGTTGAAGCTATGGTTGTATTCTTATTTTGACTCTTTAATGATAAGCGACTATTGGTTATGGTTCCACTCTTGTTCTTGATTATGTTCATGAGTTATGTCCTCTTCGACTGACATATAGTTGTATATACTAGATTTTATGCTTGCGTTTGTGTTGTTTCTTGCATGTGCAGGTGTCCGATCATGGAGATGCAGCCGAGTTCGTGCGGGAGGTAAGGAACGGAGCACCACCTCTTCCTTCATGACGTTGGATTTCCGAGTAGGAGCCTTCCTCGCAGGTCGGTTTATTTATCGATTAGGAACCACCACAACGTAGCGTGGTTGTTTCTCATTGCAGTGGGGTTGGCATCGAGGATGCTTCTCTGTCTGAAAGTTTATAAACAATTTAGCGACCATCTTTAGGTATTCTTTCGAATTGGTCTGTTGAGCTATGACTTTAAGAATAGAATTTGGTCGTTTAGGCTTGTGTAAAAATGAAACCGGTTTCAAGCATAGTTTATCTTTGTTTCAAGCTTGTGTAAAAATGAAACCAACTTCAAGCAGAGTTTCCTGATTTCAAGCTTGTGTAAAAATGAAACCTTTCCCATTTTACCTCTTGTGATGGCCATGTTATTAGCCTGTTTTTTCCAGATGATCCTTGGTCTTCTCACTCCATCGTCACTATCTGCTTGGCCAATCATATGCCTTCACTTGGTTGTTTTACCCATTCCTGAGGAACCGCTGCGATGAGTGGTCTTGTTAACCAGCCTCTTAACCTTCACTTGTTTTGAGCAGTTCCACCATTACCGAAACCAGTTGCTACCCTTTATACCACTCGTTCCTCCACGAGGAGTCATCTTTCAGCTCTTTTCTGACTCTCTAAACATGAAAATATTGTCGAGTCCCTTGTCGTTTCGATATCGTTAAAGTGGCTGCGAAATGACATCTACCCAGTATACGTTTACCCCTTTTTCGGGCTGGGATAGATTATTTACGAAAAAGGAATACCCTAGCCTATCATGACTAGGAGGTTTTCTCAGGCATAGTTTTCTACCTTTTCGGGTCTAAGGAACTATTTACGAAAAGGGATCTCTGGAATTTACTTTTCAGCTGTATTTTCAAACTCTCTAAACATAAAAATATGCTGAGTTCTTCTTTTGTCAGACTCGTTAAACCCTGATGACATTGGATTCAATCGAAATGACGTTCTTCGAGTTTCTCCTTCCTAGGGCTCGTTAAATTTACTAGGATGGATTCCCCCAAAGGGCGGACTTATATTACAAGCATATGCTATCCCCTTCAAGCTTGTTATTAGTAAATAATTGGGGTACTCGCCAGAAATGGTGGGGAAAAATGGAACCAGCATCATTGTCGTGTCGGCAGTATGTTGCTCTTGAACATGGTACTTGTCTGCATTCGTGTCAGGTTGGGGACATCTCATCTCGTTCTTCATTTGCCTCCGTGGGTTTGGATAATCCCTTTTGACCTCTCATCTGCTGATTGCCTCGTCACCATGAACTCTGATCTGTTGATGTCAAATACTGCCAAATCCACTATTGTGCCATTATATGTTCCAGAGAATTTGACCTCTGCAAGTATCAGCCTTCCTCTGATTCTCATACGATTCACAGAAAAAAAACATCATGTTCCTCTGTCTCATGTCGATGATGTGGGAAAAATTATCGCCCACCTTCGATCAAGGTCACTTCCTGTCGACTTCAGCTCATTATCTGGGAAGCTGATCTAGAGACTCCCTTATGGTACCTTGGAGCCTGCATGCCTCAATGGCACGTTCGTCGCATTCGACGTGGGGTTTTCATCATTGTCCCCCGATCGAGTGATCCTACAGATGTTCGATGTCAGCTCATTGATTCACATGCCGTAGGTTGTACCTGTAGTACCTTGAGGGCCATTGTCATTATTGGTGGTACCTCTCGTGTCTGTTAACATCTTTCATCATTGGCTGGTAATCAGACGATATTCTTGCATGTTCGACTTCAGCTCACATATTCGCATGCTTGAAATTGTACTTTGTTCGGGTCGAGATGGAGCGCAAGACCCTGGATTGTGTCTGTTGTAATCCAGGATGCGATTTTGTGGATTATTATGATTATTTACATGACTCACTGATTAGATGGTTGCGACCATACCTGAGTCTATTTAACGATCCTCACTGAATGGCTGCGCCCATGCCTTGGATCTGGATTATTGTATACTCTGTTATGGATGGTTGCACCCATACCACATATATATCATGTATCTGAGACATCAGTTGTACTTCGCTCCGCAGGTTTTCCGATGGCAGTGTTTTCAGTCGGCATGTTCTCGTAAAGCATTTCACCCCTCTCTCTCTTTCGGGCCTCATGATTTAGGGGGCATCTGTTACACAGCAATTTGTCACCGTCCCTAACATTCCCCATCCTGAACATTGCAGGGCTCATTCTGTGACCTGTGAGTAGAGACAAGACTTGAAAATACTTTCATTGAATCCTTCTAAAGATAAGATTTCATTTCCCTAAAGACATCTCCCTGCAAAAAACCCAAAAATATCTCTTTTTCCATTGGCGCGGTTCCACAGTTCAGCCCTTGCGCCAAGGAGGGAAATACTTCAAAGAGGCCGCGCCAGTTGGCGCTCTGTCCCAGAGTCGCACTCGCGCCATCCAATTTAACGAGTGTTTTTAAAAAATAAATGGCAGAAGTTTCATCCTAACTGATCTAGGAACTAATATCTATCTTGAGTTGGGAGGTTTGGCTACGGGTTTCCATAGAGAGGAAGTGGTTTGCCACCTCTCATGGAAGCTTCCTTGATGATAGGGCCAATCCCATGATTATAGGGATCCCAACTCCCCTTCCTCCATTGCAAGCTAGTCTTCAAATATCCAAGTTCCCAAGAGCTTTCACATCCTTATGCTACAAGAGCCTTCTTGATTCCCTTAAGGCCAAATCCAAGCAAGGAGACTATTGCCAAGTATCTGGGGAGAAATGCTTGTCCCATCCTTGACAGGCTTTATCGAGACATTTTTTGCTGACAACCCGCCAAAGGAGAATTCAACGTCGAAGCTATGGTTGTATTCTTCTTTTGACTCATTAATGATAAGCGACTATTGTTTATGGTTCCACTCTTGTTCTTGATTATGTTCATGAGTTATGTCCTCTTCGACTGACATATAGTTGTATATACTGGATTTTATGCTTGCGTTTGTGTTGTTTCTTGCATGTGCAGGTGTCCGATCATGGAGATCGTGAGGATTGTGATCTGCCAGGGCAACGGAACGGGAGCACCACCTCTTCTACAAACAACAGCGTTGGATTCCAGGTAAGCCTTCCTCACAAGTCGGTTTATTTACAATTAGGAACCTGCACTGTAGCGTGTTTGATTGTTGCTAGACACGATCTGGGCTAGTAGGGATCGCCTCTGTTCGCAGAGGGGATTTTCCTCCTCAACAACGTAGTTCCATAATTTGTTTCCTGCAAGTTTTATACCCCATAACAAGTCATATATTTAATATAAAAGATTTATTTTTTTCTATTAATTGTACACGGAGATAAGTAAAATAAGATCGATAGATGCTTACAAATTTCACAATTAAGTTTTGATATGCCAACATATAATTGCAACCCATATTTAATCCAATTTCAATCAATTCCTCTAATGGTTATTATTTGTATGTTAGCACCTATTTGAAGACATTCAATGATGATTTTTGTAAAACAACTTAAAAAATACAAAAATGAAATCTAGTTAAATTGTTATAAGGAAGTAACAATTACTCACAAACTTAGATATCAATCCTTTTCTTCCTTTTCGTCCTGTTTTATATGCTGAATGGGTTCCATTTTATTTTTATTTTCTGCAAGAAAATACTTGAAAATTAATATTTAATGCTAAATTGTTTATTTATTGTACCTAATGATCAAAAAATTCAATGATTACATATTACATTTGAACCACATTGTTATTGAGATGGCTCCTCTCGCGATACAATTTTATCCATTTCTTTGACCATCTCCTTGTACACCTTTTTGGACATTCCTAATGGCATATTTCTGATATCAACTCGTTCATCTTTTGAGATTTTCGTAATATTCCTAAAAATTTAACATGACAATAAACTATTTAATTTTTATATTGATATATGAAAAGTAAGTATAACAAAAGTGATATTTATAAATAATTCTAAACAAACATTTAAAGGAATATTACTTTTGCATTCCTTCTTTTTTGTTGTTGTAAGTTTTTGCTATTAAAAGTCCAACATGTCTCATTGACCAATTCTCTAGAAACTCTTCCTGTAGATTAGAAAAAAATTGGTTTTTGGAATCATTGGATTGGTTTTTGTATTGTAAGGGGAAAGAATACATTTATTTCACTAGATCCCTCAAACTTTTGTAAAAGTTTTTCTCCCTTTCGTTAACGTCCAGCGCCACTCTAGATGAGCTAAGGAACAATTCATTTTCATTTGCATGTTCTATTTTTTTTCTTTTTTTAGAACAACTTTCCTTTTCTGTGTTGTTGGTCCCTGTAGAACATTAAAAATATGTGAATTAATAGAATTTCTGACACATGTTATCTAATAAATTTAATTATATTATTAATGAAAACTAAAAAAAGAAAATCATATTAGATCGATAGTATTTTTTCATCCACCTGATTCATCATTTTGCAATTTTTCCATCAAGATTTTACACTCTTTTGGCCCTACATCAGAAATAATATTATCCAGATTTGCCATTTTCTGCCTCTGCATGATGCACAGTAAACAATACATATTAGTTAAACATGCTTATAGTTCAAAAATAATATCTTTTGTAAAGAATTTACAATGAACTTGCCCTTTTTTCTTTTTTTAATGTGTTATTAGTATTCTTGTTACTTGATCTCTTTTCAGTCATTTATTTAGCAATATCAAACCCGTACCATATCATTCATTAATATATTTATAAATAAATTAACTTTTCGAGTATAAAAAAAAATCTCAAGAAACCGGTGCATTCATGGTGTATGCACCAACGCTGGTGCGTGGGTGTCTTAGAAACACCCTGCACAAACAGTATAATAGACCATACGGTGCTCTATGTCAACAAGGAGCACTGGTGTATTCCATTTCAATCATCGCAATGGTTAACCATGATAAAATAATAAAAAACGTCCAGTGTTAGATTTATTAGCATAAACCAGTGCCATATTTTACATATAGTGCACCAATAAAAAAAAATTGTTTATTATTTTTTTATCACATTACTTATGGTGCACTTGTACAATGCAGAGCACTGGTGTGCTAGGTTACGCCGGTGCACCGAAAAAAAAAAAAAAAAAACTCTTTTTTTCTTAATTCATGCAAGGACTGACATGGATTGGAATCTGACTATGCTAATCGTCTCGTTGATTGGATGTCTTAGGTATATATTTAGCAATACAAACCCTATAAATCTAAATTGAAAAGCCCTAATTCTGAAATCAGATAAAGAGGGAGAAGAAAGTGAAGAAACAAAAATAATGTAGCGTTTTCATTTTTAGAATTTTTTTTTTCAAAACAAAACATTCACAGTGCACCATAATGAAATAGTGCAGCAGCTACATATTTTACAAATGGCGCACTGAAAAAAAAAATTATTTTACACAAGGGTCGACATGGATTGAGATCCGACTATGCAGGTTGTCCCGTGGGTTTGATGTCTTAGGCTTATATTTAGAAATACGAACCCTATAAATATAAATTGAAAAGCCCTAATTCTGAAATCACAGAAAGAGGGAGAAGAGAGGGCAGAAAAGAAAAAAAAAATTAGGGTTTGTTTCTAAAATGGTTTTTTTTTGCGAAACAGCACGTTCGCGGTGCACCGTAATGAAATAGTGCACCGATGCCATATGTTACATATGGCACACATATAAAAACATATTTTGTTTTATTTTTATTTTTTATCACTATACTTTTGCAGTGCGCTAGTATAACAGAGCACACCGGTGCACTATGTTACGTAGAGCGCATCGAAAAAAAAATCTATTCTTTCTTTAGTTTCACGCAAGGGCTAACATGGATTGGGATCCAGCTATGCAATTATTCTCATGGGTTGGATGTATTATGAATAAAAAAACCCTACAAATCTAAATTGAAAAACCCTAATTCTAAAATTACATAAAAAGGGAGAAGAAAGGGCACAAACAAAAATAATCTAGGGTTTTTGTTTCTAAAAATGGATTTTTTTTTATTTTGTTTCTGAAAACTCCAGAAAAGGTAAAAAAAATACAAAAAAAGTAAAAAAAACAATAAACTTTACTCAAATCGTTTGAAATTATCTGGTACAAGTTTTGAATCACAAGAGGTTTGGAATTCTGATTTTCTGAAAACTTTTGTTCGAATGTATTTCCCTACTCCACAGTGTTCTCGTGCTCTGTTTGCTCCAGGTATGTATCCTACAAATCTCACGGTAAATTTTTTTTCAAAAAAAAGTGAAATAATGAAAAGTGTTTAATATTTAAATAAATGTTTTATGAAATTAGATTTTCGAAAGTATTTTGCTGCGCACTTTTCAATTTTACCAATTTTTTGTCACTTAAAGAAAATAGGGTTGCGCATTTTTAATTTGTGGTTATTCGTTACCGATGCATCTCTTAATCAAATTGCACTGGTGCGTTGGGTTATAAAATGGCACCAACGCGCAATACCAAAAATGCACCGGTGCAGTTATCTGTACATTACGCACTGAAATTTCATTTAGGTTTGTACAACAAAATTTATTGTTGTTTTTCTCAAATGCAGGGAGAAAATATCATATATTATATGGAATAGACAATTCTTCAAAATCCAGCCCATTCCATAATATTTCTCAAAGTCCATCGCGGAGTTGTCCCTATCTATCTACAGACGTAATATTTACTTAAAATTTGTTTTATATTTTCACTATCTAATTGAATTTATGTTTTTTATCGATGCAGTCAATCATGCAGAACTTAATTAAATTTATCATGTATACAAATTTGTAGGTTCATGCAGATTCAGCATCAAGTTTAGATGCACAAAATATTCAAACTGCTCCAAAACGTCGGAATTTCTTATCAGGAGCTGCATACCGCAAGGTGCATTTGGTAGATGAAAATGGACAACCGCTTCACCATGCCAATTATAACAATATTTCATATTCTAGCCACAATCTCGGGACAATTATGGTAATTATAATTATAATTGTTTGGTATTAATATTGATTAATATTTAATTATTTCAACATCAAACCCATTTATAATCATGCAATATTGTCAATGTGGTTACTAATTCATATCATACATTTTTTACTAATCATGTTCAAAAAAAATTATTTTTAAATATTAGGATTCTAATGATGATGAACGACCTACCTACCAACTTCCGTTGCACGCCACGACAATGTCAAATCGAGAGAATACAAAATTAAGAGAAAAAATTGGAGAGGAACAATACCAAGAATGGTTGAATCAACCATTGATTCAATTCCCGCTATGTCCAGATTCACCAATTAGGAATGACTACAACAATAGTAGTTCTTCACAAGCTAGAAATGGAGGCAATAAAATAGAGGTTTTTATGGATGATTACTTAATGGATATGACTGCCATGGAGACAGTGTTGTTAGATGCATTCCAAAGTGATGATCAACTAGGGGATGATGCTCATATTGCTGACACCTTTTTTGAAAGCCTTAACTTAGCTTCCACCACCCCTCTATTTTGACCTGGAAATCAGTCAAAGTCTACCCAGTTGGGGACAACAATGTTACTGTACAACTTGAAAGCAAATTTTGGCTTATCGAATGCATGTTTGTCGAAACTTTTGAGGTAAGTTACCATAAAGTACTCCTTTATATAAATTTGAAATATAATTAGTACACTACAATGAACATTACAAATGGTAAATATTATGAACATTAATAATTATATCGACATTAATGTACATTTATTAATATATTTTTCCATGATCACAAACTACGGGTTATTCAAAGATAAGGTTCTTCCAAGTGATAATGTCTTGCCCGGTAGCTACAAAGAGGCAAATAAATTGTTGAAAATGTTGGGTGATGAGTACATATCATATCATGCATGTCCAAATGATTGTATTCTATATAGAGGAGAATATGAAAACAAAGAGATGTGTCTGAAATGTGGGCATGAGATGTATGATAAATGAAAAAAGAAGGGAAAATCACGTACTGGTCCTCTTAATATATTGAGGCACATGCCTATAATATCAAGGACTCAAAGGCTCTTTCATTGCAAAGAATTAGCTATGTTGCAGGGATGGCATGACTCACATTGAAGTGAGTTGGGAGTTATGCAAATCCCAACTGATTAAATAGCCATGAAGCATATAGAGGATACATGGCCGGAAAAATTCAAGGATGAATTACGAAGTCTACGACTCAGCATAGCCATGGATGACATCAACCCATATTCCCTACAAAACACCAACTATTATGTTTGGCCTATACTAGTGATCAATAAGAACATTCCCCCATGGTTGTCCATGAAGAATGGACATCTTATGTTGGCTCTCATAGTCCCTGGTAGAAGACAAGTGAAGAATATGGATGTCTACTTACAACCACTGGTAGATGAATTGAAGGAATTATGGGATGGGATAAATGTGTATGATGTATGAAGACCCATCGCAGCAGAGAGGATTTTTACGTTGTATGGCATATGTGCTTACATGACGCATGATTATACAAGCTTAGGAGTTTTCTCTAGTGAATTACATGTTTAATTTATTTATTTTTTTAGATATGTAACAATATTATTTTACATATTAGTTATTTAATTAGTTGTAATATTTGTTTTGATCTTCATAATATTCTTTAATGTGCCATGCATATAAATTAATGTATAAAAATATAATCTCGTAGGTCTTGCAACAAAAGGGTATTTTGGATGTAAATGTTGTGGACCTTCTCTGAAGGCTAGATGGTCCAAGGACCTATGAAAGCCATTGTATGGTTGCTCCAAGGTATTCCTACTAGAAGAACACCCTTACAGAAGAGCAACATCCGCTTTCAATGGTAAATGAGAGAGAACCCAAAGGCCTCCAATAAAGACACCACTTGAATGGCTTAGAGCATATGAGAGAGAGAAGGAGGAGTTCATAGAAATGTTCAATTCAAATGGGGAGCCTATGTTCGATGATCCAGATTTCTTCGACACCTATGTTGAGAAATTTCCCATGGGGATGAAAAGGAGATCTATCTTTTATGACCTCCAATATTGGGAGCATCTTTAGATTTCCCACTTACTAGATCCCCTGCATATATTTAAAAATGTTTCACGTTATTTATGGAGGCACATATCATCAAAAAAAAGTGACACATTGGTTGTTAGGAAATATCTTATTACTTAAAAAACTAAAAAGAAACATTGGCCAAGACAATTAGAAAGTACGAGATTAGAGGCAGGCGTTGGTCCCTCTAATTTATGGTTTTTCGAAGAAGGTGATGTCCCATGGAATTTTAAAAGATATGATATATCTTTGGCAAAGGAACTTATAATGGATGTGACGGTGACAACTTCATACGAGTCTTCACTATGGCATTGCTTCAGCGTGGATGACCATTTGTTGGGGTTGAAATTGCATAACCATTTGAATCTTCTAAGAGTATGTATAATGTCAAAATAATGATTTTATTATTTTTTATATTAATAAATTTGATCCCATGCGGGGATCGTAAAACACAAGAAATTTTGTACATTATTGCACGTGTTTATAACTTTGCAGTGTCATTATCCTTTGTTCATGCATGGGTGTATGAAACATGAATTCCTTCAAGACCTAGGACATGCCATAACTAAATTATTTGCATTTGTACGTTGGATCACATCAAAGGAGTTTCATGTGGCTAGCATTCCATGGTGGCGTCAAGAGATAGTTAAGATTGTTTGTATGTATGAGAAGAAACTGCTGACGAGTTTCATGGATTTACAAGTCCATCTTCTAATCCATGTAGTAGATGTGGTTGAATTAGTTGGGGTGGTTTCTTGTCAATGGATGTTCTTCTTAGAGAGGTAAATGAAGAAATTGAAAGGTTTTGTTCGAAAAAGGTCAAAACCCGAGGGGTGTATGTCAGAGGGGTACATATCGTATGAGTCTTTATATTATTCTAGTGAGTACATCAAGCAAATTGACAACCAACGAGGTGCAGTGATTTGGGAGGATGAAAGGGATGAAGACAAAAGAGAAGGGGAGTTGCTCCAAACGAGTGGAAAAAAGAACTTGATAAAGAGTAAGCTACTTAGAATTTTTCAAATTTACAAAAAGTAAATAGTATTCATGTTGAACTTCAATATAATGTATATTTTAATCTCTAAGTACTATATAATGTTGGGTTGATTTGATCAGCGAATGCAAAAATTGAAGAAATCAATAAATTTGTTCCTTACAATTCTGAAGCGACACAACCATGGGTCGCATTGTATGAACAAAAGAGGATGAAATGGGATAGTGACAAGAAAGAATTCAAATGGTTGAATGGTAGAAGTTTGCCTTATAACGATAATTTAAAATGAAATATGCCAAAAATATGCCCCAACAGTTGGGTTGCTAACCAAGTCAGAGAAAAATACTGTGCTACCAGACGTTACTCGCGTGCCAAAGAGGACGCGCTAAACGTAGGGATTGGGTGCAACAACTCGGTAATAATATTTTAATTTATATGTAAATTTGAAACTTATATTAAAACATCTAAATTTCATATTTTAACTATTGGGTTATTATAATATGCATGACACTATGATATTTTTGACTTTTTATAATAGGTGCATTTGTTCCCATCTATGTGGGCATATGGACACTAGTTTCGCACAGAAAATTTCGATGTTGGAAACATCACACAAGACTGTGGAGTGGAAGTAGAGTTTGATCAATCTAGTCGATCTAGCCACCGTGATCAAAACCTAGTATGCGGGAAGTTAGGTTACGTCAGAAAGATACAAGAGATCATTGAAGTGGATTTCTCTTCTTTCCAATGTGTTATTTTTAGGTGCAAGTGGTGGGACGCCTTTGATTGGAATAATATAAAGGAAGATCGTGATAGTAGGCTGATATGTATCAACTCTAGAAATATGTGGGATGAGGCTAAGGAGCCCTTTTTTTTCCTTAAACACTGCAACCAGGTGTTTTTTTACCCAGATGTGTTGGATAGGGATTGTTGGTTTGCATTGACAGATGACCCTAGATCAAAACATATTTTTTGAGAACAATAGTGTTATCATGCCATGCGAGCTGGAAGATAATGGCGGTGATCATGAGAACTGAGAGTGATATGTTACATGTGTTTTTTCATCAATATTTATACTTTTTAAGATGGTTTTTTCAAAACATTATAATATCTATTTTGAATTAATTGGTAATTTGCATTGTGTTAATGTTAAAATCAATAATTCACTTGATAATTATTTGCAATTATGTTGATCTCAAAAACCATGGTGTACTCTATAAATTAGTTCTTTTTTTGTTTCTAAGATCATAATAAAATAATGATAATTCTAAAGTACATGAATTTATTTGCATTATTTAAAAATTTTAATAAATTCATTTCGCATTAATACAATTAAAATTTTACAAATATTTTACATACAATTACAATTAAAATTACAACTACAATTACAATTACAATTACAATTTTACAATTTCACATACAATTACAATTACAATTTTAGAATTTTACATACAATTACAATTTTACAATTACAATCAATTCACAGTAATACAATTAAAATTTTACAAATTTACATATACCATTACAATTACAATTTTAGAATTTTACATACAATTAGAATTACAAATATTACAATTTTACAATATCATGATCATTTATTATTAAATTAATTAATAAACATCACGTTCATGATAACCATTGTACAAAAATCATATTTTACTAAAAACACATTCAAAATCGCTAACATCATCGTGATCGTGATCATCTAACAAAACACAACTAACATTATATATTGGCATATTCATCACAACACAAACATCAAATATACATCTCATGTCAAATATCTCATGCTATCATCACATACGCATTAAATTCACATATCTAACATGACCTAACAATATACACACCATGATGATCACCAACATGTAAATTAAGTACAACTGCAACATGAATATAAAATACATACATATAAAATACATACATACATATATATATATATATTAACTGAATAATGTTAAAAATATGCAAATGTAATATAAATGTCATGGATCAGCTGGTGGTAGTACAACATCAATATCAATACTAGTGGAGGCCCGCTCAGTCAATGGTGCAGCCTCAACGGTCGATGGTCCAGTGCCCTTCTCATGATCATGAGTACTGATGGATGTTGCAGGCTCCTGATTAGATGTGGCTGATGGTCCAACCTCATCTCCATGATGACTGTTGTTGGATGCTAGTGGAGGCTCATGCTCATCTAACGCGGCGCGAGGTTAACGATCATGAGATGAAGAGTCGTTGCTTGTGGACTGTCCATCACCTACTACGTCATGACCATGCCTATAATTTTCAGCAGTCCTCGTCAGTCGCGTAAAAGTTGTCGTAACTCCTACGACATAGCGCATCAGGCTGCACATGTCACGTGGCATGCCTCTCCACATATGAAATAGCCTATCATCAACCTCTATGTCTCTGTAATGAGCGGACCTGATGCTCGCCTCAACAATCAATGAACTGAGTTGGTCGCCCAACTCCATCCGGTATCTAGCATCATGTCGACCGTGCCTAGCACCGACCACTTGATGATCCTCAGCATCTACCATGCCCTAATCATCACCAGCTGGATCCACACCTGGATCATGTGGTACTAGGGTTGGCATCTCCTCACCATCAAAAGAGCCAATGTTTGCAAAATATATACAAGTACAGAAAAATAATTAGACAATTTTATTAGACAATTTAATAAAAAAAAGTTAAAGAACATCATAGAATAACTTTAAATATATAAAATAGTAATACTACCTCTATCATCTAGTGGCTCATCAGCTATGAAGAGGATGTCGGCACACCCTTGCCAATCCAAACCCGCGTAATGATAGGGAACCATAACGAAGGGAGACTGATCAACACAGGCTAGCAACTCCAGTGCATCCTACGATATCCTCGCAAAAAACTCAGTATCACCCCTCTTGGGCATCATCTGACCCCAATTGTGCATACGTGCCTAAAACATCATCCTACAATGCTGCCAAAGAAAATTAGGCCTCGTCTCTGGAAACCTCTCAAAAAATAAAAATAAAAATATCTGAATAAAAACGGAAGTTCAACCTCCCTTGTGCATGAGCACAACATCTATCTAGGGCTGTACGGAACTAATGCAAAAAAATGGCATACCACCTAACAAGTCGTGGCTCTTGTACTAAAGAATCAACATAATATAGAAGCATGCAACTAATGTGTTGCCCATCACTGGTGTTGTGTGAAATGGTAGAAATGATAAGTGAGAGATATTTGACCTCCTCCCAACCAAATGCACCAATACGTAATTGACCACCAGCAACCCAAAACTCTATAGGAGAGAGTACATTTTCTCCAATGTATCTCTGAAATTAAACTAACTGACTCCCTGCTACATAGCCAACTAGAACCTCTGGGAACGAGGAGGAATCCACCCCTCTCCTCAATAGCCCTGTAATGAAGTATATATCCTCCTCAGTGGGCGTGTACCACTGGTTGATACCAACCCGAAAAGCCTACTGCTGGGAATTCCACCTTTAGATAAGATGTCTCAAAAACAAATTATGGCCCTTTAGGGAAGTAGCCTCCTTATAGAACTTGAGGAGGCCTACCTGCCTTAGCATCCCCTGTGTAACTGATGTAATAGGGCGAGGGTACACATCTCTCTCCCTCTCTCGAGCCTCCCATATGCGAACCATGTTATACTACTCTGCTTGTTGTTGTTGTTGTTCCCCCTCTTCTCTCCTTTGACGTCTTTAAATGATTGATATATTAAACACAATTTTTTATTAAATAACACATGTATTTAGAAATACAAATATGTAATTGTTTTTTGAAAAAAAAAAAAAAAAACAGTCGGTGCTCTGAAAACATAGTCATGCACCCATACCAGTGCGCCTTTCTATGGAGCGCACCAGCCTCGGTGCACCTAATAATATTAAGCTCCCTGATGAAGGTGCTCCAGAAGAATTTATAGCGCACCGTTGACTATGTACAGTGTCAGTAGGGTGGTGCGTTGACAAAATTCTACGTCGCAGGGCGTATAGTTAAGTCAGCAAACTGACCTCCTGCCATCGTGACATAGTGAATGGTACGAACTTTTATAAGGCCACACCATTGACCTAGGTGAAATACAGAAAGTTATGCACTAAAAAAAATAGCCACCCCGAGGCTATGATTTTATTCAATGCACCACGTCGTAGCTATTCAACTAGGTCAATGGTGTGGCTGGATAACAGACCGCACCGCACTTTTTAAAAAAATTGAAAATAACACGATGCGCCTTCGGTACCTCCCAGGAATTGCTGTGGATACTATAAGCACTGGTTTACCAGGCCACACCATTGATAATGTGGAATATTGGCAACATGGTGAATTGGTAAAATTACCAGCACCAATGTGGAACATTTAGTCAACGCACCATATTGCTGCTATTCCACATTGTCAATGGTGCAGCTGGGTAAACGACCACACTACAATTTTTCATTTTTTTTTAAATAACATGGTGCACTTATCGATACCACCACGAAACGGGTGTATATACCATTAGCAGTGGTGGCGGTGTGACCTATAAATTTACAGGCAACACCACCAACTGGTGCGAGCCTAACAGCTGGAGCGCACTGCGTCACAAAAAAAAAAAAAAAAAATATATACATATATATATATATATATATATATATATATATATATATATATATCATTTTAAATGGTTAATTTTAAGGTTATTTTAAATTATAATCTACTAGAAGGTTTAATTATGGAAAAACAAGAAAGATACCTGTAAACTTGCTCGTTGAGGAGGCATATTGGCTGTAGAATTTGCAAAATAAAATTTCTCCACCATTTTGTAGAATTCAAGCTGGAGATTGGTGGGCAATGCATAGTAGTAGTACGTGAAATGACTGCAATGGGAGCACCGATGTTAGGGCGACTCAATCAAGGATAAATTGCATCGGTGCTTGAGAGCTCTGTAGCACTGACAAAAGAGAAGAATGGAGTTTTTTGGCCGTAATGTTTTTTTTATTTAACCCTGTTCCGGTATGCGGGATTTTATAGGCACAGAGGTGTGTTTTCTTAAGTCCACACTGAGGGGTTTCTATTTTCGCACACTTTTTACGAGGCACTGGTACAGACGATCTGTAAAGCACCGGTGCGCAACAATAATACAACGCACCAAAAGGTTGTGTACGGAACGCACAGTGTTCGGTGTACCAATGTTTTGTTCATTTTTTTCGCCGTAATTTTTTTTTTATTTAATCCCGTTCCAATGCGCCAGGTTTATGGGCACCCTGGTATTTTTTTCATTCCGCTCTAGGCGGTTTCTATTTTCACGCGCTTTTTATGAGGCACCGGTGTGGATTTTGTGTCAAGCACCAGGTCGCTACAGTAATAAAATGCACCAGGTGGGTGTGTATGAAGCGCATGGTGTCTGCTGTGCCAATTTTTTTTGCAGTTTTTTTGCCGTAAATATTTTTTATTTAACCCCGTTCCGGTGCATGGGCTTTATGGGTGCATTGGTGCACCGTCTTCATTCCGCACTAGATGGTTTTTTTTTCCACACACCTTTTATGAAGCACCGATGCTAATGTGTTGTAAATTCTTGGTGCACTACAAAAAGGAAATACATCAGGCGGGTGTGTACGGAGCACACGATGTCCGGTGTGCCACTATTTTGTGCACAACAGTGCTTTCTCGTGTTGAACGCACCAGTGCGTTTTACGGTGATAAGCGTGGCGTACGAAATACATCCGTAAACACCTCCACCCTCCAACCTCCTCTAGTAACCTCTGCTAGAAATGGATTTCTTGGGTATTTTTATAAGGTGTTCCTCAAAAACATCCGCTAGAGGGTATTTTCCTTGTAGTGGAGGAAGTTTGATGGAAAGGATCTGATAACATGGATACTACAAATGGAA